>JAVCKT010032851.1:0-23559 GCA_032273925.1 Rhynchotus rufescens
AATGGGTGCGACAAAGGTCAATAACAGTGTTATCTTCAGGAACTTCATATGCATTGCAGGAAAGTCGTCCTGTGCTGGAGAATGTAACTTCCCTCACACTTTCATGTCATGAAGCACGAATGGCTGCAGTGATTTAGAAGGAACTGCACAGCCCATCTACAGTAATGATTTTGAAATAAATCTTGAAAGGTATATATTTACATTCAGATTCTAGGCTGCAGCAACAGATATTATACACAGAATTTATATGATGACATATTATTTAAACATGAATATGCAGTACTTCTGGTAGTCTTTAAAAGAGACAGAAAAACACAATACTGTAAACTTTACCCAAATCTGTTTATTTGACCCTTGACAATCCAGATTACAGTGGTTAGTTTCATTTTCACCCTAACCTCGACACGAAACAACTGTTTCCTTTTCAGCTGTGCAAGAGGGTAGATGTAATTTCAGAGGGTTTACCTGTATGACATTGCTATATTTTACAATTTCTCCCAACAGCTTTCTGTTCTCACTTTCATTCTGCTTTTGTTCCAATTCTGCTGCGTGCTGCAAAAGAATAAGCATTTATTTAAATATGACAAAGCTGGTGGAAATAGTGCAAGTAAAATGGCACCACATTAAAAGTGCCCTCATCAGCCTGCAAGCATTACTGCACTGAGAATATAAACCAGTTAGCACCCACCTCTTGTGCAACGTAATTTTCTGTACTATAATCACTAGATCCTGTGACAGCACTCAGGCTTTTTATTACCCAGAATAGAAACTCCATGACAATTTATAGATCTCACATGAGATGCATGCTGTCACACCCAACAGGTGAAGCAATTCTAGGTGCTTTACTTCACTCCAGAGAGGCAAAAGAAGGATTTATGGTTAGCTTCACTCTTTCCATGTTCTTGTCATTTGCTGTTTTGTTAATTATGTAAGAAGACATAGATTATAATATATGACAAAACAAATTCAAATCCTGGCAAGACCAAGCCAGGGTTTTGCAAATCCAGCCAGAGAACCAATTCTCAGCTCCTAGCTCTAACTGCTCTATCACCAGCTGTAGCCACATGCCATAGGGCTCATGACAGCCCCTTTACTGTGCATGAAAATGCGTTTCAGAGCACCACATTTCCCCTGGTGCTAAGCATCCAGTTATAACATCTGGCCAGCTGGTTTTTAGTGACAGAAGAATCGCTCAATCCACATGCCTTGTACTTGATGCAAAACAGAGCCTGCCCAAACAGTTCAGAAAAGAATCTCCCAGGCTAAAGGCAAAGAAAACTGCCATCCTGAAGAACTTCCAGATTAAAGGGCAAAAAGCAGCTCTTCGCCTGAGCCTCTGCCCAGCTCCTCAAAAGGAATCCTAAAACAATTGCATGGTTTAAATCAGGGCCACTCCTGCTCTTATTAACTCATTTTTTACTTTATAAGCAAATTTTAACTGCTTTCAGCAGTTTTATAGCTGAAAGGCACAACTCCTAGCCCAAAGGGCTTGCAACCTGGCATCAGGGGCAATAAACGTCACTCGAGAGGCAGGAGCGCTCAGAGAGAAGAACACAAGGTTGCTGTGGTTGCATAACACCCCTCATGGTGGTTCCCAAGGCACTTGTTTCTGTTCTTTTTCATTCCATTGTTATTATTCGACAGCCTGTGGATTGAGATAAGATTCCAAATACAGATGTCCCTTACTTGGAGTTTCTTCAGCAGTGCTGCTTCTGTATGGTTTCCTTGTTTGGCTTGCTTGGCTTTCCAGTATTGCTTCTGGGCTGAATATCGGTTCATAGGACACACCTTGAAAAGGCAGTCTGGAGAAAAAAAGAAAAGAAATACCCATAAGTAAGGCTGAAAGACATTTCCTTTATTTGTACGTACTTTTTGGTTGGGTTCTTTTTCCCGAAATGCCTAGACACCACAGTGTCTGGGAACAGGCAGAAAACAGGTTGGCATAACGATACCAGAACAGGGGAGCAGCACACCCAAGTCCGTCATAAATCCTGCAATTCCTTGCACACTCCCCACTGAGCACCCTCCTCTCTGCAGTCCCTGCAGGAAATCAAGGTCTTGGGCCTGCAAGAGGCAAAACTGCATGCACCCTTCTTGGTAGCACCCTTTGCTGCAGCTCTCCTGCACTGCGTGCCAGCATGTGACTTTTGACAGCCTGGGAAAAAAGTATCCCTCTTTCTGCACTTCATGCCTCTGGCTACGCCGCTCCTGCTGGCAGGGCTCAAACAAAGGGTTCCGTGGACAGCCAGCTGCAAGGTATCAGCAACGTTAACACACCGTTCTGTTCTGCATGTGCCTTCCCTGAGACTGACTGAAAAGACTAACACCCTAAACAACAAAGCTACAAGAACTGAGCTGCACCTTGGCTTTCCCAGCATCTGCCTGCGGCTGAGAGCCACGCGTGGCTCTTGGTGCCTCGCAGGAGCAGGGCCGGTTCCGGGGGCTCATGCTGCTCTCCACAGAGCAGACCTGTCACTTGGTGGCACTAAGGGCCATTTTTACTGGTGGAGGCCACCGCAGGCTCCTGCAAACCTGAGCGGAGTGGAAGTCCCCTCTGCACAACCCACTCACCTGCTCAACACATGTGCAGCCACTGCTGCCCCATGGGGCTTTCTTCTCAAAGAAAAACTAAGCAGAGGATCTGGAGCACAGGCTTTCACGCTGGCTTTCACACTCGCCCTCAGGGAGCTCCCACTGAGACTTAGGGCCTTTGATAGTACTCGTCTTCACCCCATATTTGGTAAACAAACAAAAAAGCATATAAATAGAAAAAGAGAAAGAGAGACAGAGGGAGGACACAGGAAGCCCGTCATGGCACAGAAGCCTCACAGCTGGTCTGAACGCCTCCCCGTCGGCACCTCAGCCGTCGGCCCAGGCCTCCTTCCAGCCAGAACAGGAGTCCCCAGGCACAGCGGGCACTTCACCAGCACTACAAACACAGGCCGTGTTAAAGAGTGGGAACCTCAGACACGGTGCAAAAAGAAAGCAGGTAGGACAGAGAGAATATCATTAGACCCATCTTATACATTGTATAAGAAACATAAATAATTCATCCTTTCTTTAGATCTAAGCCTAATTTTAGAAGTTAATTTTAGTCTATCTTCTTTAGAGTGATAAAAGATAGTCACGCACTCTTGATCATCAACTGTTCTAAAAGATGGATATAAAAGATATTTCAGCCAGCAAATACTGGAAATTGCCCTTTTGGAATTTGCCTTCTACCTGTATGAGCCAGCAAGAGGAAAGGAGATGCAGTGCTAACTGTCTCGCAGATTTTGCTGTGAGATTAATCAGGATATACAGGACTGCATGTATATCACAGCATGAAACTCTTCTCTGTCATGGGTTGGGATTTATAGGTGTTAAATGAAAGCAGGCCCCAAATTATTAGCCTGCCACATCCGACTGTCATGAAGAGACAACACTCTCTTTGGATAAATCTACCCATAGAGGAAAAAGATCTCGGAGGCCTGTCCTCCTTTCTCCATGCTTGGGTGGCAGGAAGGTAGAGACTGAAGGCAAGCAACTCAGCTACCTGTCTCACAGCCACCCAACAAGCACAAGACAGAGCCAGGCAGGACCACTGGTAGGTCGGGCTGCACAGAATACAATATGGAAATTGCTCCTCACAAAAATACGTAAGAGAGAGCAGACTAGACATGCTTTAGCTCCATGAGTTGCATTAAGTGCTTGTTTACCACTGTGCATAACCCAGTTAGTGGTATGCATATCACATATCATAAAATGATTTTGAAGGGGCCTTCCCTACCTTCAGCTCCCCTGATACCTTTTCAGAAGAGATTCTCTTTCCTACAGCACCGAATAGTCACCCTATTATCTACTATCATCACAATCACAACGTCCACACTAAGGACAGGTTCCAGATTCACGCTACATCAGTGCCTAAAAGCCCTTACTGTTCTAACTAAGCTTGCATGTCATTTTTAGATATGGTAGAATCTAGTCACACACTGTTACAAAAAGCCAGCACGGGAAGCTAAAGGCAAGGACACCAAAGCCACGGCACAGGTTATTAACCTATTAACCTAAGCCAGATCGACAGTGGAATTCTTACTTAGCACAGCTATCTTCGCACTATCAGTTTTCTAGGTGAAGTTCACATCTATGCTTACTGACCATGGCTAGTTTCAGCCCTCCAGGCCACACTAGCACATGTGGCAAGTCCCACATGTCATACACATGACAAGAAATATTTCCTACCTCTTCATGCCACCCTTGTATGTAGAGAGGCAGTCATCCAATCCACAACCTCAAACGCTAGGCATCCAGGCAGATACTACTCTCATTTTCAACACTATTAATTAATTGGGGTTACTCCTTTGTGCAAGAAGGAAGGAGAAGATATTCAGCTACGCGGACCTGTCCTACAGCCACCCATGAGTAATTGCTGACACTGTATCATAGGGAGCACTTCCAGCAACAAGGAAGTGCTCACTAAGGAGCACTGGAAGGAAGAAAAATCTAATGTGAAGATTGGCCCTATGCTTCCTAAATACACAAAACGAGCACTCCCTTCTTAACAAAATAGGCAGGGAGCACAGACAACTCCAGCTAGGCCCGAGTAGGTGTCACCCAGTCCTCCCCAGAGCTAACAGCATCCCCAGCTAACAGCACCCCCAGCAGCAACCCCAGCGAGCACCCCCAAACTAACCCGGACACTCGCAGCTACACCTGCCTCCAGTCCCCAGGGAGAGCCCCTACAAACAAGGCTGACTTTTAAAATGTGCTCAGATGGAAAAACAAAACTGATGCTGAAGATGACTTTGAGCAACAGGATCTCAGCTCACAAGCTATTATTTTGTGCAAGCATCTGCAGTTCCTAAATACTCATTCCCACTCCAGCAAACGCTAATTTCTCTGAAGTGACAAGGCTCCTTTCTGCAGGACCCCTTTCCGCTGGACCCTCTTCCGTTCCTGCATCCTGCGACTCGAGCCAGGGCCTGCTCCCCGTCGCCACGCGGACGGAGCCCCCAGCTCCGCGCTGCCGTGCGGCACAGCAAGGCAACGCGCGCACGGCTCCGCAAACGCAGCTGTTCACCCACGGCTCCCACTCACACGGTAATTCCTCCTGCTCCTTCTTCACGAAGGGAAGGAAAAGGAGCGGAATAGGAGGTGCTGGAGCTCCTCGGCCCCGTGGCTGGATCTGCAGCCCGGCTTCACAACAACCAGCTCTCCCAAGCCACAGTCTAGCTCCTTAAAGTTGAAATAACAAGGACTTTTTTATTACTATTATATATATAATATATATTGTTTAATAAATAAATATTGCTAATATTGTTTAAATTGTATTTTTCCCTTCTGCCAACTTATGGAAGAAAAACCTCACATTTTCAAGAGAAATTTTTTCCTACTTGCTTTTTTAATCCTAAAGCCAATGAAAATAGCTCGTTTGACTTTTTTTTTCCCCCTCTCTTGGCATTTCTATTTATTTTTACTGCAGTAACACTAAGATACTATGCTTAGTAACATTAAGCATTGGGGAAAAATCTGTAGTCCCTACCCTACAGAAGCTATAGCTTAAATAAACTGGAAAACAGAGGAAATGGAGGCACAAGGTTCGAAAGGACCTTGCCAGTACCTGTGGCAGATCAAAATTGTGGGCGAGACAGACTCTCTCTGCTGACCTCTCTAGACAACCCCTGAGCACTCTGCTTCCCATCTCATTTCTTTGGGAATTTCAAATAAATGCTTCTCTTACCTAAAAGGCTAATTAAGTAGATAGGAGCACAAGTGAACAAGCTGCTCTGAGCTACCAGTTGGGTTCAGGCACTCAACTTTCACGCGCTCGACATCTGCAGCTTTACCAATCCTCACGTCCTCCCACAGCCTGCCTGGCAAAATCTGAATTTCCAATGCACACAGGGAAGTCACAGTAAGTGAGAAAGCCCTCCCTCCCTCACCAACCCTCTCAAACCTCCACATTTTCTTTGCAGCTACCAAAAAAAGGGAATCACCTCTCCCCGTTACTGCAGGCCACACTACAGATACAACCTCTTACTCTATACATTTGCTTACTAGAAAGTAAGAAAACACGACAAGTTACCTTGCTGAGGCATATGGCAATGACCTATTTTATGGAAAAAAAAAAGTTACATTTATTAATCAGAATGACAGAAGATGGAAAAAAGCAACCCTAGACTGCAGGAAATGACCCACGCAGGGCACTTTTGGCATCAAAGAGACAGCTGTGCCCAAGCCTGTGGATGTGCAGAAAGGGCCAGTGCTCACCAGGGCCGTGCAGAAAGGCAGGAGTAGGTGGAGCAGGTCCCCAGCCTGAAAAACACGCCTGAAAAGGAAAATATTTCCTTACACCTGTTAGATGGTGCCTTTAAATGTCTGGCATTGTGTAAAGGCAGCTTTCAACAACGTTCGCTAGAAGCTCTCTGTCACCTGCACTTTTCCTTTTTTCTTTTCTTTTAAAGTGTTATAAATGGAAGTCTTATCCGCCTCGCAAGACTTCAGCGATTTGGAGAATTTGTGATACTATCATAGGCTTCAGTTGAGCTGAGAGTCGCACTGAAGAATCCTAAGGAGGATGATGGAAACAGGCATTGGGAATCTGAAAGGAAAGAGGAGGCAACTGTGGAGCTGGGAGGAACAATGTGAACACAGAGGAACTAATTCAAAATGATGGAGGCAAAGGCAAGGAAAGAGGAAAATGGCAGAAGGACAGAGCGAAAGGTCAGACGGAGGAGTGAAGGAAAGACAACAGGGAGCCATAGCAGAAAAGAGGGAGGGGAGAGGAAGGAGAACAATGTGAGAACAAATTTGGACCATACTACACCAACTGAGAGAAAAGCAAGAGGAATTTCTACAGATTCAAGCACCGCATTCATTGCAGGTATCTTGTGCTAAGGGACTATGAACTGGCAGGGAAATTTGAATCAAACATTATACATTTGAGGCAGCAGAGACTTCCCGTTACTTCCTTTCTCAGAGCTGCCAAACCTGACCTATAAGTAGGTGTTACCTGTGCTGCTTTGCAGCTTGGAAGCTAAAGCGTTTCCCCCTGAGACAACACATTAAGCTAAAGAGTGTCAGGAGGGTTAAGGAACTGTGCAGTTCTGCTCCTGATGATGACGTGACTTCTCTTTTTCAGTTAGTATCAAACACCTGGCTTGATCGGTCCCTTAAATTCAACCACGAGAAAGAAAACGCTTTCTCTACTCAACAGTCTTCAGGAAACATGCGTGGGACCAAATTCTGCCCTCCTTCCCAGTGATGCAAAGCAGCAGCAGGCACACTGAGGAGCACAGAGCCGCTCCAGGGCTACATCAACGAGACTGACCGGAGAACGGGGTCTATATTTTTCGGACATAAAATGAAAGGCAACCACAGCTTTCCTTAGCGTAACGACACCCAAGTCTGTAGGGCATGCAGAGAGAGCTAGAATAGCTGCCACCCACACAATAAAAAAAGGAAGTAAACACATAACAAAAGTGAAACTGCTATTTTAAGTCCTCTCTTCACAAAGGCTTTCAAGTTCAGACCAGCAGCGCAGGACCTAAATTTGATCTCTGAGTGAACTCTGTAGAGGAGATACAGGCGGTCAGCAAACAGAGCACTTTTTGGGTGGGGGCAGGGGATTGATCAAATGCTACAGAAGATGAGCAAGCACAGGCCTCTGATGTTAATTTTCAGAGTCAGCCCCTAAACATCTCATTAGAAACATGCCTTTCTCATATTCCTTTGACTCTCAGGTCATGCTCCAACCTCAGATCACACCAGTGCCGGTCACCAGCGATTAAAACATTGTAAACCACACAGCAAGAGGATCCTATTACTAAGGAGGCCCTACTCTTCCTAATGTTAGATGCTGTTTCTAGTTGCTTAGGTCTAATCAATCAATCATTCATGTCTAAGTCTTGTTTCTATCTCAAGAACCTACTTAAAGCAGCTTTTATTTGCTTTGTTAACTTTGCCATTTTTATCAAACGCTATTTTCCCAGAAGATTCTTGGGGAAAATAGTGTGGGTTTGGATTTCTCGGTTATAAGACAAATTGTAGCAACTGTTTGGCCTCAGTGCTTTTCAGCAGGGAGAAGCCACTTGAGAAGAAGTGGCAGAGCTCTGCTTCTGAGTGCTGTCATTTATAAAGACACCTAATTGCCACCATCTTCTAAGTTGGAAAACTCTTGGCTCCACAGGTGTTTGTTTGGGCCTGACTATAAAAGACTCTGACAGATCTATCTGCACTCCCACACGTCCCCATCTCAAAGCTCCTACCTGATCTAGGCTGCTGCAGATGTGTTAGCCTCACCGTTGGCTGCGTGGAGTCTATCTCAAGACTGAGGAGAGCAAAGCTCTCCCTGTGCTGCAGCTCTCTGGTTCCAGGCACTAAGCTCCAACTAGACAGTAAGTCACTCCTGTGTTCTCAGCTGCATCCCCTGCTATTCCCATGCTTAGAAATGCAGTTATAAGATGAAGGGGGACCAAGATAAAAGTACAGCTTTTATCTTTGCTGCAACCATTCTCACGGCTACCATTTGTGTACATTTATCTAAAGTGCCACTTAAACTTTCATGTCACTAGACACTACATGGGGTCCCCTAATAATATAGCTGTGATGTTACAGAATGGTGGGTTGCATCAACTAAAGGAACAAACATCATATTTGTATTAATTTAGCTTCCCCTGCAGATGTTGCAGTTTATCCAGACTTGTCTGTTATGACAGTGCTAGCAACTGTAGAGCAAAGTACCTTAAAATTGTCAGGTATGTGTCCCAAAACAGAAAGGTGTAAGGCATGAGGGGAAGAGAGGGCTGCTAGAGCCAGGAAGGAGGTAAGAGGCAGCAATGAAAGAGAGGAGAAAAGCGGCAACTAACAAGATTTGGGGCAGGGAAGGAAGGGAGAAGGTGCAGAGAAGTGGAGAAATTAGAAGGAAGGAAAGAAAAGACAGGAAAAGTAGCAGTGGGACCTAGAGATAGAAGGATGTGTTACAAAAGCAATGGGAAGAGGTTGCAATAGGAACAGTGCCCAAACTGTCTACAACTAATAGAAAACATTCCCCTGCAGAACCAGGAATGTAACTTGGGAGTAGAGTCTGTCCAGCAGAGAGCAGTTGGACATTTCTTGTCTGTCACTCACCTCCGTCCAGTGCCAGATCTGTATACACGGGTACTACTGCCACCCTACTACCAACTCCCTGCTGCTGGTTGCTCAGTAACTTCATGCTCTGGATCAAAATGCCCCCACCTCTCTGAGGCTGCTAAAAGCACCTTTTCTGGAAGCCACCGCAGCAAAACACCCTGAGACTCCTCAGTCTTTCAGATCATGGAAGAACATTAGAGAAGAGGAGAGAAAAGCCCGCTGAGGCGATAAACTCCAACATCCAAAAGTTCGACAATGAAAAAAAAAAAAAAAAAAATTTTTTTTTTTTTAAACAGCATTCAGCTCCCAGATTGTAGGCCTTTTGAGATATTCTGCATTTTCAGTTTCACATCAAAATCCCTGTCTCCTCTAGAAATCAAGATATTTTCTACTTTGAGAACAAACAAGGGTGAGAGAAAGTTCTGCCCAAAGAACCCCCACCTCTGTTTTAGTGCAATCTGGAAGCTGTCATTTAAACATATATTTGCAGGCAGGGAGAGGATGAAATCACACTCCGGGAGCTTGAAAAGCATTCTGGAAAATCAGATATATCTCCGCTTCCAAAGCTTATTTCCCACTTACAGTAAGAGCTGGATTTACACAAGCGGTTGGTCACAGAGTGGGGCGTATTAGCGTATTGTGGGTAGAACAACTTATCCTTAGACTACAAGGAAAGCAGTCCCTTTCCCCCTTTTTTCCCCAAATATCCCTGCTGCCTTCTCTGGTTTGGCATTTAGTTCTCAAGATTTGTCCTTCACATTCCAGTTTGAAACTTCAGCAATGCATCCTCAAACGAGGAAGACATCTGGTAATGAAGGCAAATCTTTGCCCAAGAGGTTAGAACATGCATCAGTGAGACATTAAAAAATCACCCGCAGTTACTGACCTCTGAACTTCTTCGGGGGGTTAGCAAGGTCACCTGCATCTGGCTGAACCACGCATCTGTCATCCACTAACCTGGAAGAACAAAAGTTACTAGATTTACTAAGACATCTATTTAACATCAACGTAGATAATTGCAGAGACGAGCCCATCATGCCGTGAGTCCACAGTTCCCAGTTCAAGTCAAAAATATCTTAGAAACTTTAACACTCAGTTACTCAGCACAACCAAGAAAAGAATCATCTACATTCTCCTTTGAGAAAGAGAATTTCTTGCATTGCACTAAATTAAGGCCAGTATTTCAGAACTCACTTCATTTAAATCCAGTTTAAGTCTCTTTTGTTGCAACATGCACATTGATTTTGTGTAAAATTCTTGTTTGCTTTTGCAACAGCACATTAACCCTGAATCAGACCAGAGTCCCCGAATAAGACCTCCGAGACAAAGGCTGGGCAGTCAGCTTTGTGTCAGGCAGGGGAAAGGACAACTTCTCCTAGGCTCCATCTGAAGTTATCTTGGCCCCAAACCTGCAAGTTGTCCCATGCTTGCAGATTCCTGCATCCGCACAGAGACCTTTGAAAGGCCACCACTCAAGAGTATTCCCACATGGATCTATTTGTACAATTTGGAAATGCAGCATTTGAGTTTTTTTCCCCTAAGTATTTGCTGTTTCACAACTCTTATCTAGAATTAGAAGCTGGAATCTGATGTAGCACCTTAGATTTTAGTCTTTAAAAATTGTAGTGTTATTCTCCTCCTCCAAGGACAGTCATGTGACATTGAGATCCAGCTCTCTGATGAAAAGTCACATTTTCTTTCGTTAGCATGAGTATTTACTTAATCCACACCAGAACATACAAATAACAAATAGGTTTCTCATAATATTTTAAAAGTTAAATAAACAATAAAATTCAAAAAGATCATAAGTCACACTTAGCAGAAAAATATTGCCGATCTTATCACAGAACTTCCGAAACATAAATTCAGTCTCCCTTCAGGAAGTATCCTGTAAATAATCTGCCTGTTGCAAACAATTATTCAGGAAAATCATATTTAAGGACACACCACTGCCCTACACTTGGCAACAACAGTCTTAGAAGGATTTTCTGTGGGAAATTGCCAGAAAAAAAAGCACAAATTTGAGACATACAAATCAAGCATTCAGTTGTCAATCAAGTGGATGAAGACTTTGAGTCAATCCGTCACAGCACTCGTGAATTTTGCATCTCGGAGAAGCCAAGTGGTGCCAAGGGCAAGAACAAGCGGCTCAGTGTGCTCCTAAATCCTAGGATGACGTTAAGGAAAACAACGGGGCGGGAACAGACAAATGCCTTCCCTCTTGCTGTGAGCGAAGGTAACGCTGCGCCGCTGTCGCTCCCGACGCACATCCCTGTGCTCCGCTTCTCAGCGCTCGCAGCGACCGCATTACCCCAAGGGCAGAAGGGGCAGGGGTGGGAGGGCGGGCAGATGCCCCGGGCCGGTTCCCCGGGCTGCCCCGGCTCCTCGCTCCCTCCTCTCGCGTAGCTCCCAGGCAGGAACTGTCAGCGCGGGGGCACTTTCTGACGCGCAGCGCTTGCATCGCACAGCCAAAGGCGCCAGCCATTTACATACTGATCTAAATTATTATATAAATGTTCAAGCCCGTGTGATATCGAAGCAACTTTGGCAAGCCGCGCTGATAGCTTAATTCTGTAGCTGGACTGCAACCGGACCATACTGCACTGTGCCCTCCATCGTGGAGGAAAGCAGAGGTGGTTTCACCCCTCCGTTAGCACTAGCCGGCACAGCTCCGCGCTGAACACGGGGCTCCACGGGCCACCGCCGAACACAGTCCTTCCTCTACCTCCCTCTCCCTCCCTTTTCTTCCCACCAGTTTGATGGGGTCAAACCTGCCACTTCTCACCACACTTTAAGCCAGACTTGTCTGGAAGCAACGCTCACGTGGGCAGTGCTCTGCCACGGCTCCTGCTTCACCCAGGAGGCATCAAGCCCCATGGGCACCAGGGCTCTGCTCTGCATCAGCTTGGCCTCCTGCTCCGGTCTCAGCTCCTCTCCTGCTCCAAAACGTCTGCCCAGGAGCCCAAGAGCCAGCGGGCACCAAGCACCTTGCTCACCAGGAGAGCTTCTTTGCAGTCCTCTCCTGAGAGCTACCAGCTCACGTCCTAAGGGTGGTGCCATCCATATCTGTGGTTAAACTCTAATCAGCAGGTCTCTGACAGCTCTTATTGCAAACCCCTTACAGCCTTCTGAATCCTATTAAGTACTCACTTTCTCAACATCTTGTGGCAACAAATTCCACATACAAGCTGGCAAGCAGTCTGAAAAGAGGACAGATCAACTTCTACTACCATTCGTTATTTGTGTTGTGGTTAACATAAACGACTTCAGACTTCTCTTACAGCTCATAATAGCTCTCCACTCCCTCAGGATGGGACGGAAGCGGGGAAGAAAATACCTCACTGTAATTCTCACTATATCTTTCCACTGGGTGCAGCATTCGCCCTTATAGGGCCTTTTCCTAAAAGATCAGAATGTGCATGAGAAGGTCCTGCAGGAACATCGTGTTTTTTCAAGGAGAACAAGTATCTGAGGAACAGGATGCACAGGTAGAAGTATAAGCGACAGAGTAGGTACAAAGGCAGAGAGGCTAATGATGGGATAGATGGGTTTCTTGGTAAGAATCATAAGCACTGGAGAAATCTTCATGTCCTTCAAGCTATCTTGATTGCCTACCACAGTTTTAAGACAAACCACAACATCAAAGGCTTTGAGTAACTTGCAGACACGGTGCAAGGGTCAAGGAATAGTTGCATGGTAATAGTCTCAGAAAAGGGTATTTGCACTGATGAGTTATTTTGCACATATTTTAAAACTACTGCTGTGAGGCACAGTTTCAAAGCACCAAAACAATGCAAGAGAAAAGGTTATATCAAAATGGAATGATGCTGATTTTCATTAATTTTGGGTTCCTTCCCCACATAACATGCTTTTAATAGCATCCGAGAAAGCAGCTACACAGCATACAAATTATCATTCAGTCATTCATTTGTTCATCACTGGCCTTGCAGAGACGTGCCTTCAATTTAAAAACATACCATCCTGAAAGGGGGTTTGGCTCTTCTTACCAACAGAGAAACGCTTTCAATTTTTATAGGCATCATTACTAAGCCAAAGAATATAGACACTAATGCGCGAGTAGAAATAAAGCACACTCTCATTCACACACATAACCACATATATATAGATAGATGTGCATGTGTAATTTCTGTTAAAAAACACATGCCTCAGCCTATTGCTGTTTCAGTATCATAATACACCGGAATATGCACAAGGACCAAGGTTGGTACCCTCTGCACACACGCCGAGTGTTTTATGCCTCCAAGAGCTCAATAAACAACGCAGAGTGTTGCAGACGGAGCAAAGGCATTTCCTCCCAGCTGCTCAGTCACCACTTTCTTAGCTCCTGTGGGTTCAGCAGTTCACCTCTGCTCTCAGCAGCACGAGGCCCCTCAAGAGCCGGAGGAGGGGACGGATCTCGGCAAGCAGAGCTGGAGTTTTTAACGGTCAGAAGAACTGAGAACAACCTTTGCTCAGCATGAGCTCATAAATCAGGTCGCAGTTAGGTCCCAAAGAAACAACCTCCTCACCCCGTCACAAATGGAGAACCCAGAGCTCAAACACCCTTCCTCCACAGACATCCCTCCACAAACAGATCCTCTTATCAAGAGTTGCCCTCTTGAAGAGCTTTCACTCAACACCCTTCTCCCCTTGGTAACTGCAGCTTTTGTGCTCACACCGCCCGCCCGGCACGCGGTAGCTGCTCAGGAAAAGAGGCACCGGACGCGGTGCAAACAATGGGTTACTGAAACCGGCCTGCCCTGGAAGTCGGGCACCAAACACTTTAGTGCCAAAACAACCAGGTCCACCCAGTTCTTCTCCAGGTCCACCCACTTCTCATTTCATTTAGCTTCTTATCGGGCATCAAGGTCAGCCTATTTCTTGCTTGCTTCGTGTAGTCTCCTGCCAAAAATGTACAGTCATTATACCTCACCCTTCCCAAAATGTGAGCTCATGCCCCTTTTGCTACCAGACCCGACTCAAAATCATCCTACAGCTCCATGCTTCAGCTCCACTGTCTGACATTTGACCTTTGTCCCCTCTCTTTCCTTTCCAAAGTCTGATTTTCTATTCTCATGTTTTCACATCTGCAATCCTACAGGATCCCCTACATTCACCCCAGGTTGCATGGGAAATTAAAAGGATCTCAGCTGCACTTATAGTGCCGCAGCACTATAATAGGAATAGGAAAAGAGGAAGGTTCCCCCAGTAACAGGAAAATAGGAAGGTTCCATGTTCAAACTCCCTTTTACCGCATGGGAAGGTGGTTATAGGCACTCCCAGAACCACACTACCGGCCAGGGAGGCACAGCAGCCCAGCGGGAGGCCAAACTGCTGCCAGGAGCCTAAGTGTGTTTTGCCGCAGCCCCAGAGGTCAGGGGCTTTGCTCAGCCACTTGCGCCCCACTGAGCAACGCCTGTGGAGGTCACTTTGAGCGGCGTTATCGACCGCCAAAGAGACACAAGGGCACAGCGCAAGATACCGCGCGGGGAGGAACCGGCCGCTCCTGCCCGGCGCTGGCAGCTGCACCGGCACCAGCCCTGCCGTTTCTCCCTTGCCTGGTAGTGCATCCCAATGCTCCCGTAACCGGGACGGCAGCCGCGCACAGCGGAGCCGGGAGCAGCAGTTTTGCCTCTCCAGTTAAATATGCCAGCTATAAATCTCAAATGTCACCTTGTTTTTTGCTTGTGTTGCATTATATCCACTCGTGCCTGTAGCTTGTAAAGGTTTCAGGAATCTCCTAGGTAAATTTATCTATTTTATAGTTAAATACACCTTTAAAATATTAGGTAAACTAAAACCATCTATAACAATAGAATACAGGGTTATTTGAAGATTACTGTGGAGAGAAGGAAAGCAGGTTCTTAGATTTTAGTCTTGATTCTTCAGTCTTCTTGGCTAGCTTAATAGGTAACTCATCTATTCATGACAAAATTGGTACAGAGCTTAACTTGGGGATCCCAATTTTTGCCTAGGCAATAAATACATATTTGCACACTATTTCATGCTCCTCACATCCATGCCACTCTCCACATTAAATCCCCTATCAGCGGTGCAAAACACACTCATCTGCTCCAGGCAAAATGAGACCTCAGAGGCAGCAGTGGCGGGAGGAGCTGGGCCAGGTCTGCTCCCCGCAGCTCCATTCCCAGGCACACGGAGTCTCTGGAATGCTCCTCCTCTCCTTACAGGCTCAGTAGGTGTGAAAAACAAATTATGTTCCCATGAAATGAAGGAAATGACTGGTGGCTTTTGCCTTTTTTTGTTTTTTTTTTTTAAAGAAAATATATAGGGTACACCTCTATCCTATAAAGATGTCGTGATGGGCTAAAACTATGCGAAGAAAAAATGTTACACAGAAAATACATACTTTTTAAACAAAATTATTATTGAAACTAACTTTTAAAGCTAAGAAATGGAAAGGATAAAAGGAGCATTAGGAAAATTTTCTGAGAGTGAGCAGTACTGGCTTGCCAAACCTAGAATGAGAATTTGCATCACCTGGGAAATTAGAGGAGTTTTCCATGACTAACATGTTTTCACTTTCCAGTGAAATCCCGTCAGCCTTTGAACTCACTGGCAAAATTTCCGCTGACTCAGCAAGGCCAAGATTTCACCCCAACAAGCCCATCTTCCCAAAGCCTGCAGAGGGATGAAGGGAAGTAGAAATGTCAAGCAGTGGGAACACCAACCATGCAGTGGGGCTGGGGAGTGGGACTCTGGGAGCGAGGCTGCGATCCCATGGAAGAACCCCCACCGAGATGGCATGGAAAATGGGACTCATATGGCCAGTGTCCAGCCACGTAGGCGTTTGGGATCTGCCTCTACCATCCAAGTTCCCTCAAGGTGTCTAGATTGATAGACAGGAACCTCCAGAGGGCAACATGAACCTGCTCCGGGATGGATGCATGAAACCACAGGATGAATCATCTTCTGCACAAGACCTCTCCTTTTCTCCCGTGCCTAACTTTGGGGTGACCACAGTTGAGCAAAACAAGTAAGTTAGATCCCAGCCACTCTCCAGCCCCTCTACAAGAGCTTCCCTCCTAGTCTGAGCTAAAGGGAATGGCAGTTTTCCTTGTGTCTGGCTGAGAAAACCCAGGGGGACCTGGCCGAGAAACTCGAGCTTTGCAGGCAGGGCTGTACAGCAGAGGTGCATGCCCACTTCAGGTGCAGAATTATCACAGAAATACCTCCCTGAACGTGCACACATGGTGGGGACAAACAGTATCTCCTGGATAAAAGCAGCAGCCCTTGTTTTTTTTTTTTTTTTTCTTTTTGGAAATACATCCAAAAATTATCCATAATACGCTTTTTTTTTTTTTTTTTTTTTTAAATGTTGATACAGTTTGTTTCAAAAGATTGGAATCACGGGGGTGTGGTGGGAACCACGGCAAGGATCTTTCTTCAGCTTCAATTACACTCACTAAGCAGTGACAGCAGTGAGTGTCCCAGGTAAATGTATGCAGAAACAGAGCAGCTGAAAGCAGCCCTGTCAATTACTATAATTCCGTTAATACTGGAAATCCAGTCAGTTCAAACCCCCCACTTAAGAAGTGGGGCATATAACCAAAGGGATTTTTAGAACATTGCCACTCTTTGAGCACATAATAATTAAAAGCCAAATATGTCATCATCTGCTCGTAGGCTGTGTCATGGGGTGTTTTAAGGATTAGGCCACCTGGAGTATTAAAAAGAGACTTTAGAGTCAGGTTCTTCAGGGCAGTGGCCACTTGCCACAGGTGTCCAGGATAATCGCCCAATATTCCCTTTATTTATTGTAGGAGCACCTAAGGCATCATTTATCAAAGTTATTAAATATGATAAAATGATAAATATGATATCCTAAAATACATCATATATACAAAATATAAATAAATATGGTATAAATATGATAAAAACTTCTGCCGCTCTTTTACATAACCCTTTCTCAGCTGGCTCCTATGGAAGGCAGCAAGTTTGTGAAACAGCACTGCTTAGCTCAACAAGTAGAAGGAAATTAGAAAGTTAAGATCTGCCTTGCTTGTCTCTAATGTGAAAAAAAAATAAAACATAGCATGGAGGAAGTAGGATAAGTAGGTATTAACGGATATGAAAAACATTGGCACTATGATCACCACAGGTTACCCACGAATTTTCAGAGGCAAGCAAGCCTACGTTGCTACATGACTGTCAGGCGTGCAACTCAGACGTGAGTCCCTTTCCCAGTGATTTCCGAAAGAGGCTGTTATTAGCAGCACTCCCGCTCTCAGCACCAGGCCAAGGTGTTGGGCTGTTGCTGCGACGTTGGCCATTTGGCCAGGGGCCATCAGCACCAGACAGGACACAAAACAATCACATCAGAAGCGCCTCAGCGCTCGACTCACACTGGAATTCAAGCCCTTTATCCATGCAAAAACGTTGCACAGCCTGGTGAGCGCTCGCTTGAGAGCTGCACACTAAGGAAAGGACATGGGAAGGCCCAATTTGCTACTATTAACACCATTTAATGAAAGCAGAGGGAGAAGTTTGCTCAGAAAATACTGGTGGGAAACGCCAGTATCTGTCTGGTGATCCCAAAAGTGACCTCATCACTGAAAAGGGCAATTGAGGCATTCACACACATACATCAGCAAGACGGCCCTTCACATAGAAAGGAAGCACAAGCAAAATGAGAGAAACAGGAAATTTATGTTTAAATGTTTATATTTAGTTGAAATGCTATAATGTAAAAATATTACGTATGTTTAAGTAGACAAGCCAGTCTCAAACACTACTGCAGCACTGTAATCCACAGCAAAACTGTTCCGTAACAGTCCTATATATTGCCAGAGCCCTGCATACACATTACACATAAATGTACACTTACGTGCACACAAATTACCTATCCCGCAAACTTAGTGTGGAATCTAGGACCTGGAAATCAAGTTGAGTTCTTCCTCTACTTTTTAAAATGAACAATAATAATCCCACAAAGCAACTGATGTCCAATGTTGGGTAAAATGTGAATGCAAAGCACTTAACCAGAATACTGACATTTTACACAGTTTGCATTGGTATTTATTTCACACAGCTATAGAGAATCTTATGTACTTACCTGTATTTTTTTCTTCCAGATATATGATTTTATATATATACAAAAATATATATATAAAAATATATGTATAAATTTTCCTCTCTTACATAACATGACTACCGAAATACCAAAACACTCCCTATTTCAAACTTCATTCCATGGCAGGATACCAAATGAAGGAAGGCCCCAGTTGATTTCGAGGCAATCCAACAGTGACAAGCCCTTAGCTAGCAGAAACATGTGCAATTCCACGGGGGTTAGTCAAACAGGGCTATCTGACAGCAGCTAAGAATCCATCCCTTTCTTTTTTAATATGCTTTCCACAGTGAATTTTGGTTGAACTACCCCAGAGACTGTTTTCAGGACAGAATACTGCTATTATCCTTCCACAGTCGGGTGATGGGACTTGAACCCTCGATGGCTGCAGCGCCCTGTGCTGCGTTCTGACTCGGAGAAAACAAATCAGGGCTATCACTTGGAGCAAGCACCTTCCCAGCCACATGTTTTGGAAGGCAGCGCTTCCTAGGAACGGTGCTTGGCTGCCTTTGCTCCCACTTGAAAGGAGAGAACCCTGTTTAACAGAGCAACAACCACAAAGCTACCCCCAATGCGCAATTCAGCTCCCAGAACCCTACTGCTGGTTTCAGCACTTGCTTCTGCCTCCAAGGACGAGAGCTCGGCTTGCAAGAGCTCCCTGAAAAAGATCTCCTCACCCTTTGATGTGTGGCCAGCTCTCATTGATGCTAATGAGAATTATGCACACTTATTAAAGGGTAAGAGAGCACTTTACATCAACACGTGCTCTAATTTTCTAAACAAAAGGCTTTACTTTTTTAAACTTTCATTTTACAATGATAAACGTTTACAAATTTTTGTGGCTGGGCCAGGAATTTTTGCGAATTTGCTCTCCTCTTTCTTTTGTGTTAAAGAACAAGAGAATACCTTCCAAAGGAGAGCCAGCTGAGAAATGACAGCCACTTTACTCATTTTTCTGAGCGAAGCAGAGCCAGTTTCCTAGTGGGACAGATCATTTTGGGAGCTCTTCCAGGTTACTTCAGCGCTGCCCTCCCGGTAGCTGGGAGCAATTCTCGGAGCCCTTCGCCACACCTGCACCCAACCTGTATGTGCTCGCTCGGGAGGCTTACGTGAAGCAGTACCAAGCAGCAACCTGAGCAGGCAATTCTTGGGAACGCTCCTTTCCGGCAGGACATGAGTTGGGAAGGGGGTGAGTCAAGAAAGAGCAGCCCGAAGGGAAATGGCAACACAACAGCTTCCAAGTAGGTCTACGCGTACGAAGGTGACAGGAAAAAAAGCTCGCGCGCTGCTGCGCTGGCCATGCAAAGCTTTCCCAACTGGCCTCTTAAAATGGAAAAATACCACGAGCAGCAGCTTCCACCCACCAATGGGCTTCAAAACCCTTCTCAAACTGAGGGCCACCATGCAGCTCAGCACCACGGCTGGTTTGAATGCCCTGCGGCTGTACCTGCGATAGCAAGTGAACACACCCAGGGACATTCCTTGGCAAGGAGGGCAAGCGGCATGGAAAAGCCCTGCAGCAGCAGCCATCCCCACTAGCAGCTTCCAAGGATTCTCCAGCCCTTATTCCTGCACAGGATGCGGAGAGACCATTAGCAGGATTGTGTCAAAATCACGCCAGGAAATCATGCAGCTCGGAGGCACAGGCAATCACCTTCTAGCATGGCAGAATGTGAGCACATTCCCATTTACTCCTATGGATATAGCAGACGTTTTTTGCCGTGGTCGTACGGTTGAGCTAGGACTTCCACCTGCCCTCCTTGTGCTGAGGATGTTAGGCTGAACTGGGGAGCGAGGAGGCGTTTTTCTCACCACCCGAGCGCTGCAGCAGTGACTGTGCTGAACACCCAAGAACGCCTGACTCCCAGCTCTGCTGTCATCTGTCCAGGAGTTTTATCACCCGCTAAGGTGTGTCTTAACAACACAACAAAGAAATGAATCGGGCCTCTTACTTCAGAGGCCTCCAGTCCTGCAGCATTCTTTTCGGCTGAACCAGAAGCTCTCTTCAGGGCTTCCAACTCTCTTCGTACAGTTGCTGCTCACGCCATAAGGGAAGATATGACCTGCGTATCATCATCTTCTAGTTGGAGAACTGGAATTCTTTACCATTTTTCTACGCTCACACTCTGGGAATTAGCTGGGAAACAAAGAAATCTCATCTTCTACAAGGGGCTGCAGTTCGGCAGTACAGTAAGGAATGGAATCCCCTTTATTCTTCCCTTTAAGTGCACATATGCTCCCATCACAACCCAGTAACATCCACGGGATGTAAAGATGCGGACAGCATTTTACCTGGGGCAGCTCCAGGAAGCAGAGCACAATTCCTCCTCCTGGATCAGCAAGTTGAAAGCACTGTCATTCCTCAACACAGTCCAGCCACACACAATCCACCTGCTCCCTCCTATGCCAGAGCATATATTTCATTTGTACAGGAAAGACAAATCGCCTTGGAAGTCAGGAGCAACTCCTGCATCGGAAGGTTTTAAAGCCAACAGCAATCACTTGTAGAAGAGCTGAGCTGTCAAACACTTTATTCCAATATAGTCTTCTGATACTTGGGATCTTTTCTAACTGCCTAGTTCCTGATGGCAAATCAATGTATTTTTTTTAACAGAGATTTTCATTTGAATGTAGAAGGGCACATGTTCCTTCCTGTCAATGCTGTGTAGAAAAACATGGGGGGAAAAAAATAAATAAACAAAAGTCCTTGTCCTGAAAGCTCAAAAGGCAGCAGATCAAGAGAAAGAATTCACACGTGATTACTTTTTTAGATCTCATGATTTTTCAAACATGTTTCTTTGGTTGCGTGGGATCTGACTCATAATTTTCAGAAACAAACAGGAAACCCTGCAGACATCTCCAAGCGTTTCCTCCGCCCCCCCACACACACACCTTGCTGTGTACCCAGTTCCTGGCCATTTTTCTTATTCCTTCTGCCGTGCCGGCAACGAGCGGCATTGCTCTGATCCAGCACGCTAAGCCGTGCGCGAGCCTCCCTCCTCCCACCCGAATCCAAGGGAAAGCTGCCCATTCCTTCAGGTTCGGATAAATCCCGGCTTGCAAGGTGCTCCATCATGCTTCCCTCGGTGGCAAGCAGGGCAGGGGCGCGTGTCCTCGGTCCGGCTGGCCGGGGCTCGCCGGGCCACACGGCGCTGGCAGCGGCGCGAGCTGTCAGGAGGCCAAGCGCGGCCCGTGAACCTCCCCAGTGTTTCCTGAGCATTAGCAAGCCGCACGAGTCCAAAGAGGATTTGGAACAGGCAAACAGGATGAAAAAGTGCTACGAGGTAACGGACTGGGAAAGCTTGCACCTCACTCGAGTTTCGTACAGAGCTTCCTTTCATTGTATACACGGACAAAAAATCATTTCCCCTTCTGCAGTCAGCACTGCTACCTGCCACAGCGCCGGGCAGCGGCCGCCTGGCTCCGGCCCGGAGCATGAACAGTGACAGGGGAAGGAGAAACAGGACCCGGCCCACAGAAGACTAAAGGGAAGTGACAAGGTGGATACACAATGTGCAGTGCAACAAGCAGTCATTATTCCTTGGTTTTGCATGACCAGCTCGATCAGGATTGAGTGCGATAGGGACCATGGAAGCACACAATAAAAACCTACCCGGTTCCCTTCCTGGAGATACCAGTTCTCCAGGGCTCTGTTTTTTTTCCTAAAGTTCAACAACTTTTAAATTATTATTATTAATAATAATAATGACTGGAATACGTTTTAGTGGTCATTTCCAGGATAAACTCTTCCCACCTTTCAGGATACTTTGGTGCATGACATCTCCTTCACGTCAGCCTAAAGGCCACTACAGGCAAGCCGAGAGCCTTGGGTTTGTACCCGGCCCTCCCTGGTTCCCATCGCAGTTCTGAACCGTGGCCGCAAGGCTGGATGGCTTCCCTGCAGGAGACCCTGGACAAAAGGCATACCAAAGTTCAAAGCGAGTTTCAGCTTAAACAAACTCGTCGGTGTACAAAACCTCCACTTAAAAAGCCTTGCTAAAGTCAACCTAACATTGTGCAACCATATTCAGCACAGCAAAATTATTCTAACCTTTTCCTTATCACTTCACCACCAACCTCTTGGACTCCTACACATTATCGCAAGTATTTAACCCATTGCCTGGCACATAAAGATTAAAAACTTACTCACTGCCTTAGCTACAACTCCTTATTCATTCATTCAGACACTCATAGAAAATAATACCCAGCTGTGAGCTGATCCAAAATGACAATCTGTTACCCTACCAAAAACCAGTTCAATTTTTATTTTGGAGGTTTCATTAGACACCCAACCAATTGGCCAAAAGCCAATCAACTATGCACAGAGCACAGGATTGTCAGGGTTATGCAGTTGCTTCTGCATCTCGCAAAGCACTGGGACAACCCCATACACTCACACAAACAACCTGTCTGCTCTGTTTTGATTAACATCTCCTTTTAAGAGCACATCGAGATGCTTCAGCCGAGGGGTGCAAGGTCTGGCCTCCTGCTAAGACACACACACTCATCTCGAGCTCACTTCCCAACTGCAAACTCAAACAAGCAGAATTCTCTAGTATCTTCTGACCCCCCATATAGAAGCCCAACAGCACCAGATAAGACCATGCCTAACACTTTTCCTCGCGGTGCAAGCCAGGCACAGATCCCAGCAGTGCAGAGCACGGCCAAGTCGAGCCAATTGTAGGAAAGGGCAGAAGTAAACACCAGGCTAGTTCATTCATCTCGCAGCCTTTTGGAGCCCGGCTGTCTCCAAGCAACAGTCAACTACAGGAGCACAAATCACCTACTAAATTGTTTAAGTATCTGAGCGGCTATTGCTCGGAGAGAGCTAAGAAACCCTCACATAAACTGCTTTGATGATGAATGATGAGGAGGAGCCAATGATAAAAATAACTTGCAGAGTAAATGTATATCCAAGCCTTAGTGGGTTCAAAAACTATCCAGTAAATCAGAAGGCAGGATAATTTACCACTACTTAACAACATTTTTTTCCTGCTATAGTGGCCTAAATAGGACCCCAGAAATAAATTGCTCTCCTGATTCCTATTCAGATATAAGAGATACTGGTTAAATCTAAATGAATAATATTTCCTAAAATGCAGAATGTGGAAAGAAGGATTCATCCCACCAAAGGTGCACTGCTGCTGGCTATTTCGGCACCATTCAAAGCTACACAAATTGCTCCTGCTCCTTGCAGCATCCAGTGAACCTCGTTGGTCTGCAGCTTCGTAGGAGCAACTATGGAAGTCAGAAACGAACTTGAACCTTTGTTGTTGCCTTTTTCCCCTCGTTCTCAGTCTGAAGATGTTTTAGAATGTATTTTTGTTTATTTTTGACGTTCAAGCTCAATTTTTTTC
>JAVCKT010032854.1:0-16280 GCA_032273925.1 Rhynchotus rufescens
GAAGTTCTTCATGTACCCCGAGGCATTTATTTTTCCTGTGCCAACTCAGACAGAAGAAAGATGCTACTACATGTAGATGCTCCTGGATGTTTCTTTGATAAGACCTCCTAGTCAAGCCTCTGAAATGGGATGATTTCTTAACCCGAGCTGGAGCTGTAAGCGGTATTCCCGGGAGGACGTGTGCTCTCTGCTCCAAGGTGAGCCATGACCACCGTTTCTTGCCTCCTTTAACAGCGTGGGTGTGTGCGGGCAGTGGTGGGAAAGGGCACGTGCTGCTAGTAAAAATTACCCCGGTAAAATTCCAGTCCTGTTTCGTACAGCAACCTCCCCGAGATGTGTGCTCACTGTTCAGCTGTTAAGATTGTTATTAAACTTTATGGACCATAAACCCCATGGAAACAAGGGAAGTGAACAACTATGCTATTACAATAGTGTCAAAGCAGGAGACATATTTCATAGCTTCAAAACTGTACGCCTGCCTACGTGCGGGATGTCGGCTCTCCCTGGCTGCCGCAGACTGCAGCGCTTATTTAATCTCTAAATTAAATGCAATGTTGCTAATACGTAGGGCTGAGAAAATATGTTCTTTTTCAGTTTAAAGTTCAGCTTCATAAATCTAGCTTCACAGAGTTGCTTTTGGAAGTGGGAGTTTATTTTTTTATTCAAATCTTTGTCAGACATCCGTCATCTCTTAATATTTCCTGTCAGGGGAATCTAGTTAATTCTAAACTAAATCCATCTTGATTTTCACTAAATGCCCAGGCTTGCTCGGCACAGTGCTGGAGCCATGGGAGGGGTGATGGAGGAGCAGGTACTGCTCCCTTGTGCTGCGGATTTGCTTCTCAACGCTGCTCTTTTGCAAAAGGATCTGTCGAGCTTTGAGCGTGTTTGAGTGTCTTCTGTATGTCTGTGTCTGCCTTCCAGGGCCTTCCTGCAAATTGGTTTTGACTGGTCCCAGTTACAACAGTTTAAATATTTAATGTACCTATGTTAAAGACAATTGTTTAACAACAACATTTATTTTTAAAAATAACTTATAGCCCAATAGTCTAAATACTACAGAGTGTCTTAAGATGTAGTGTTTCATTTATTTCATTTTTTACCACCTTAGAATGCTGAATAGTGGCTTTGGGTTCATATTTGAGCATCAAAAAGATGCTTTAAGGTGTGAAAGTAGGTAACCAAACTTCAAAAATACTAAATTTTATACACATTGAAACTTCATCATCTTTTTTCCCCTATTGTACTGATGGTTAATAGAAAGAGGGCTTGATCTGCCCCTCATCCTACATGGGAATGTTCCTTTTTCTTGCAGCCTGCTGCTGACCGTGTAAGTGTCTGGGCAGGTGAACCTGGGAAGGAAGATGTTTGCTGCTGCTGGGGGCTTGGAGCTGGTAGCCGTATGGCTCACCTCTCTGAGCTGACTAATCCCTACCAAATTTGGGACTGTGCTTTGAAGGGAATAAAACCATTCTTTTCTAGTTATATGGCAAACACCTGTTAAGACTGTGGAGGAAAGTTTGTTACCCTGGTTGGTTTTTAATAAAAGGTGACTTTCTGATTACGCTAAAAATATTATGAAGCTACATTTCTAAACCTTTTCTTTCATGTGACTGAGAGAATATTTTCTGTAAGTACTTTGATAGTGTTGGATGTAAATTGCTCTATCATACAGTGCTTGTTGATAATGAGATTGTTTACTTGAATTTTGGGGACATGCTATTTAAATAATGCTAATAGCTTCCACTGATTCCTTCTCAGAGATTTGCTTATAAATATTTTGACGCAAATAAGCATAGAAAACACTTGAATATACCCATTCCTCTAAGACAGTCGGGGAGAGGAATTAACAGAGCAATGTATATACTTATTTATCTCTCCTTAACTAGGCTAGCAGTTCAGTTCTAGAATGGAGGGATTCAGGCCAAAAGTGTTTCTTTGCCAGGAAGGCTTGTGTTCTTCCCTGAGTGCTTTTATTATAACATTTTTTTTGCTCCTTAATAAGTGGGCATCATGTTACTATATTTTATAGGTATCTTGCCAGCAGAAATTTAATTACATAGTCATTTTAGATGGTATGAATAAGCTGCACAGTATACAGTTCCCAAAAAGTGAATTCATTTTTAATGTGCCATCTGTTGCAGCAATACAATACAAAGATAAATAGTTGAAAAAGAGGAAGAGAATTGACAAGAAAGAGAAATGGGTTTTGATTTGCCCTTTCATCGCACACATAAAACAACATAAGCTCAATCAATGCACCGAAATGAAAGCTAATACATAATAGCGGTTGGTCCTGATTCTTTTTTTTTCCCCCCACCTATTGTTTCAAGTCCTAATTAAGAAAGAGGAGTTGGGAGGTTACGTGGCTGCTACCAGGCTTGCAGGGTCCTGTGGGCTCCAGGCAAATAAATGTGCATAGGGGCTGGTAAGTGTCCCATGCCCGTAACAGCACGTTGGCCTCTAAATAGTCCCTTTCTCCAGGAAAGTGGAGACCAGCATGTGACCACGTAACAGCCCGTGCCGGGAAACTTTAATCAGCCCTTTTTCCTTTGAAAGGAATTGTGATGGATAGTGGGAGACTTCTTAGAGGGGGTTCTTGCTGGTAATGTCATGCTTTTAGGAGCTTGTTAGGCACTTTAAAGCTGTGATTAATATTTAGCAAAATGATATATGGGGAGGCTTGAAAGCTCAGGTTATTTACTATGTATAATTAACTAAGGTTCTTATTTGTAAAGGACACTGTGGTTTCTGGACGTAAGTAACAAAGCTCTGTAAGGGGGTTTTATTAGTCGTAAAGTCAAGTCCAGTTGGTCTCAGGAAGACGTTTTGTAAAGCCATTATTCAAATGTTTGAAAAGGCATATTGAATGAAATTATTACCATAAAGCCTGTCTTCTTCAGGGACACATGGTTCTATAAAGATTTTCTGGCAAGATAAGTTTGTCTCTTCCTCCTCTTCTCTCCCCTCCCTATATTTGAAATGTAGTTCATTTTGGAGAATCTGTGCCTAGGCTCTGAAAGCTTAAACAGGGTAAGGAAATGAGGATTATTAACTTAGAGAAATAAATTCCACCTGATATCTTAAGGTGACAGTGCTTGCTGCAACACTAGGAGATTAAAGGAAGAAATCTCTCTTTTACCATGATGGGAAATAGCCTTTTATTATCAGGAGTCAAGGTATGATAGAATTGCTGCTTTACCCAAGTTACTGGAGTATCATGTTGGAGAAATGGGAAAGGCGCCTTGGGATGTGTACATAGCATGTATGTGTCTTTTGTCATCAGGGTGTAGGTTAAGTCAAGTGACAGAAGGGACCAATGCACCTAGAAGCTGGTGCAACTGGAGACCTTCCCCTGAGAGCTAGTCACTTCAGACACTTTGGAACTCGTAACTCATGGTGGAGCTTGTGTTTTTCAGAAAGTCAAAACAAAAAACGGATTGAGAGTCAGATAAGATGTAAATGTAGAAGTAATCATGTTGCTATGGATCATATGGTGAAATTAGGTAATAGGAATGCTGTTTGGACATGGTATAAAATGGTTTCAAGCACTTACCCAAAGGGTCATTTGATGAAGAACTATTGGGATGGTATCTAATGCAAAAGGAAATTTTAACTTAGACTTCAAAAATTTTTGATGGCTTCCTTGGAGCAGTGTCAGCATTATTTCTTCTTTTTTTTCCTCATATCCATTGTATTTAGAGAATTGAGCATCTATTTAGAATCTGATAGAATTCTAAATGAAAATACTGATAAAAGGCTCAGATCTAGTCTAGACTCTGCATGGCTCATCTTCCTAAGTCCTCCTTGGAAAGGAAGAGGTATTCTAGGAGGGGAGGAAAAAAGACTGACACCATTCCTTGCTTTCTTTTAGCTTTATTACATCTGTAAATCCCTCCGTGCTGATCATGACAGTAATTCCAAGGAGCACTTTCTGACTTCTTTCACTGAAATACATGAGGGAATAGTGGAGTTTTGTTGTGTCTGATCTCGGGTTGGCTTTATTATGCAAAACTAGTGAGCAGTTCCTAGCTCACAGAGAAATCCTGGTGGAACATATTAATGAAAGCATGTACAATTACTCTTTACTGACTTTCAAACCACACTAATGTTGTCCTCAGTTATAGTGAACATGTTTTACTTCTGTTTTATTGTTGTTATTAAATGATGAGGGAAAATTTTTTTCTTCACATCTGCTCTCAGTCACATTCATATTTTCCTCCTTGTGCCCCATTCCTCCTGCTTTCATCCAGATTTAGAAGTCTGATTAGCAATTGCTCCAGTTTGACAAATAAGCTGTGTTTCTAGCCAAATTTTGCATTTATCTCCACTTTACACTTTTTAGCTGAGGGAAGATAAAAGGGAGCATTTCAATAGTTCTTGAAGAATTATGCTCTTTTTTAATAAAAAGTGAACTTTCTTTTTTTTTCTGAACATTCTAATGAGGATACTTAGCTCTGCAGGCAAAACACGGCTGTTTGAACATTAGCTGCAGAAATGTGCTGTATCAAAATGGATGCATGCAGGAGGGGAGGGAAAAGCCAGATTTGTTTTACTGCTCTCCATCAGTAATTAACACTGTTACCCAAGGTTCTAGTTTAATATTTGCCACTTCTGCTTCAGAGATGCATTGAGTTTGGACTTAAATAGTAACCTTAAATAGATATTTGTGTAACTTATGGGATTTAGTCTAAGATGCTAGAAGAATTAGCAGTGAAAATGAGAAATAAGATTGGTGAGATTATCATCTGTCATGCATTCTGTTGGTGGTGTGTGTTCTTTTTTTCTCTTTTTTAAACATTTTCACCCCTATTCCTCCTCCTGTTCCCATTTTTTTAATAAGGGGTGGGAGGGCAAATAAGAACATATTTCTATTTTATGCCCTAGCATGGAGAGAAAATCCACTGTTCACCTTGAGGGGGCAAGGTTGTTTGCCTGCATGACAAATCAGTGCAGTCTCCTTGAACCAAGGCTTAGGCATAGAGGAGTATATGTGAAAATCCAGTCTTTCTCTAGAAGAGAACTTAGCAAATAGCTTGAGATTTTTAAAGATGATGGGATTTCTGTGTGCTGGTTTCTGCTCAGAGAAACTTGGAAAGCAAATCTGGTAAGAGAGGAATAAACCTCTGTTATGATCTTGCGTGGAGCAACTTGACTGCCCGCAACATTCACAATGCTTCAGCGTGTACTTGGTTCTGGAAAGCATCTTCTCTGGTGTTGATTTCTGCCATCCTTGTAGCACACCTTAGTACTGTACAAATCTGTTAATATGTTGTCTTAGCCACTGCTTGTAATTGCCTTGCTGAACCATGAGCTGGGTCCTCATATTCTTACGTGATCTGTGCCACTTGATTCATTTGCTGTCTCTTACCAGTGCTGCAATGACTGAAATTAGGGCTCTTGCACCACGAGCTTCTCTGTTGCTGGAATAAGGGCTATTGCTTTTTAACAGCAGCATTTTTTCCTCTTGCAAAACAAAGCTATTCGCTTAGCTGCAACTCTGGGTGGTACCGTGTCAAACATAGTGTCAAAATAGCCAAACACAGCTCTTGGCTTCTGTCTTGGTCTAGTTCTTTGGAAATCTAAAAACATGCTATGGCAGTGTCCCAGTATGACACTTGTATTAGTAGGGGAAATGCTATTGTATGATTAAATTTGAGTGAAGTAGTGAAATGAAGAATATTGTTGACTGGATTACTTTTTATGGATGCAGGACCTTGTAGCCTAAGCCTATTTACAAGTTGAACAAATAGGGTTGTTTCAAAGTGTGGCAGTGCACGGTAGGATGCCAGTATATACGTTTTCCAGTGTGCTTGCTTTGTCATTAGCCTGTGGTTAAGCTTGATTAACTGTCTGTGTCTGAGATTTTATACGTTTCCTTTTTTAGCTGCAGTAAAAAAGCAGTAATACTGTTTTGCTATTGCAGTTGGAAGAGCATTGCCTTTGTTCGTCAATTACGATGTTATTGGGATGAAAATGCTGTAAATCTGTCCTAGAGGATAGGAGACCTAAACACTGAGGGTGAAAATTATTATAGATACAGGTGTGCTATCTGAACGATACCATCTATTTCAGTGTCTGAAACACCGGTTTGTGTTGATAGAATGGAAAACTGCTGGGCTGGTGTTCAACTCAAAAAGGCCACAGCAAATTATATACTTTAGATACACTTGTATAAATTGGGTTAACATCAGTGCTCAAGTAAGAGAAAATTCACATTAAGAGGTGCCAGTGGAGTGCTTCCTACCCACATGCAGGCAAACATGGATATCTCGGTATATCTATGTACATAAACTCGGTCATAAAACCAATGTCATAAACCTACATGGGACACCTTCATTTTTATAAGATGATTATAAGATTTGTCTATCACCTTTTCTGTTATACCCCAGTTTAACCCAAAATCATGCCTTATTTTAGACAGCACACATCTATAAAGGATAGATCAGTAATTGAAATAAGTGTAGCGCTAAGAGAAGGAAATCTGGATTTGAAGCAGCTGTCTTGCAGGTTGGATTATTGCAGGACTTCTATTTGGGGCTCTTCTGGTGCAGAATTGTATGTTTGAAGCTCAAGGGGCTGTGAATAAAGTTGAGCCAGTGCTTGGACACAAATGAAATGACTTGTTGTTTCTCTGTATATGCATCCCAGTTGGTGTTTTACATCAAAGTTTTAATCGGGAACTGAAAAGAAAATTCTAATCGCTCTGGCCAGGGTATACAGTATATGTGATAAGTGCATTTTATTGCATGTAGCTACATATTTACTTAATATATTGTTGGTACATGTCTCCCTTAAACCCAGGAGTTAAATAGCAGTGTCTCTGGACCTCCATTTCTGCTTGCCATTTGTTTCTGCCTTCAAAATCTTTTTGCTTTGAAGTAAATAACTGATTTTGCTGCAGATGTCTTGGTGCTATAGAGAGCTGTTAAAATAATTGTACCTACTTCTAAAATGTATGAAAAATGAGAATTCCTGAGAAAAGGTTTTGACATCTTCTGAAAAGATAATAACAGTGTAGGCTAACAGGGGGAAAAGCTGTACACTTTACTTTGAGTTTGATCACTTATTTTATACCTGTGCATTACTGTTTCTTTAATGTTCACATATAAAATTCAGTTAAATGTTGTTCCGAAGAGCTGCAGGCAAACTCCTCTGAAAATACCAAGATAATGAACTTGAACTGAGCTTTCTCCATCAAAGAAATCATTATAGACAATGTGTTTTGGCTCTTGGCTTTATTCAGTTTAAATTCACACTTTCTTTTCCATGAGAAGAAGAAAGTGCATCTTTAAGAAGAGGTGTTTGTTAAATCAATATATATCTGTTGGTATTGCTAAGGAATTGCCTTTCTGCTTTCAAATTGCTGTACAAAATACCTGAGTGGGCATAATGTCAAGAATGGAAATAATCAAAGTGTATTTAAGATTCGCTTTAAAAAAAATCCATTTAAAATATAAGAGTATGATTTTTTTCAGGCATTTTAAGACCATAAATTCAGGCACAAATACTTAATATTTTCAACGCTGTCGTATATTTGCATAGCCATTGAATGAACTTTCCCGTCCTCTACATTAAAGTTTTCTAGCAGCTCTCTATTTTAAGAGACTCCAGTGTCCCATAAAAAGCCAATACCCAAATTTTCAGTTTCTAGCTGGTGAATATTTTTCTTTTTGCCAGGTTTGTTTTTATAACTGTAATTTCTTTCAAAAAGAGAAAGAAACTGAAGAAATGAATGAAAGGGGTGTGTGTGCGTGCATGCACGTGTGTGGTTTTTTGTTTATTAATTACTCCTGCTCTTCCAGATTCACAAAGTGCAAGACTCTAGGAACTGCTGATTTCCCTGAAAGCAAACATCTTGAAATTGTGGTTTAAATGTGATTCATCCCAAGTAAAAGATTGAGTGTAGCCTTCAAAACACCAGCTTTTAAAACCAAAGTTTTATAGGCTTAGGTTTGGGATGACTCCAAAGAGCACCTCGGGAGGTTCTGAGCAGGGTGCCAAGAGTTAAAAATGATGCTGGGGTAGCGAGGAGAGGCAACTTGCTCGAATGCCACCAACTCCCTTTTTTTGCACCCCAGAGAAACCCGCGTGCTCTTGGCTCTATCCAGCTGCCTTGTGGCACCTTGTAGCCCAGCGGGCGCGTGCAGCACTGGGACCTGGCCTAGTAAAACCAGAGCACGGGGGGCTGGTGAGTGAGGCTGGTGGCTCTCCTCTCACGTGGCCTGTTAATGCTCCAAGGGGGCAACCGTCACCTCTGCTTTGAACCTCAGCTAACTCGAGCTCTCACGTCTCGTCCTGGCCCCGTCGGAACATAGGGGAGCCCAGCGGTGGCTCAGCAACGTGGGCAGCTGGGGCACTGATGCCCGGTTCCATCCCTGCTGCCAAACTTGGGTCATGTTGTATCACTGAAAACGCCTATTTTGGACTACAGTGCTGCTTTGCTCTTTCTCTCAAGCCATAGCATTTGCAGTATACCTTCATGCACTGCATAGGAACGCGCAGCCCACTCCTATGTGTGACCTCTGTTTGTCTATCCTGATTTATTGAGATCCTATGGCATACTATAGGGAGGAAAAATAAATACGAAACTGTCAGTAGACTTTTAATGGAGTTGCCCGGTATTTCTCTGCAGAAGCTGACCTTGAAATTGCTTTTCATGCACAAGTCAAAGTATGTAAATTAAGATCTCTGAGTGATGCTTCAAAACATGTATATATTTTGCAGAAGTTCCTGACAAAACCATGCAAGTTTTGTGTTTTACAAAGGCCATTCATCAGCTTCTGAAACTGGGGGTAGCAGGGTATAGAAAAGTTTCATTGCTCAAAAGCAGAGTGAAATGTAGTCCAAGGGCCACCCTGCACTTCAGCAGGGCAAGGAGTCTGCCAGGGTTCACTAGTGGAGTCTGTGAACCCGCTGCCAGTCAAGCACAGAGCTCCCGGCTCCAAATAAAACCTGATTCAGTTCCTAAAACTTGCTTGACTGGTAACATATATCTGGTTTTCTTTAGGGATATTTGCTTTGCCCCTGTTTCAACAGGGTCAGATATGGCAAATTTGAGGCAGCCAACTCTGTGTGGATTCCTCTGCTATTTTCACAAGTTCTGTAATTTATTTAAAAAAGAAAAAGAGGAACTTGCAGTGCTTCTAGTTCCTCTCCTAAATTCTACTATCAAACACTTTATTTCTGTTAGCTGCATTCACATGTCAAATGCTCAAAGAAACACTTTCCTTTGATACTTTGCCTCTGTTTCCCGATGGTCCCGTTTTCCAGCCGCACTTTGAACAGTGCCTGGTCCCAGCTCTAAGCCCTTTGCTTGTACCCAGGGTATTCAGTGGGCTCCACTCCATCCTCTGCATGGTTCGAGGCGTGCAAAGCCAGTACAGGGAGTTTCAGTTATATTTGTGATTAGTCTCTCTCCAGCAACCACTGTGCTTGACACAAAAGCTTCTTCTGGAAGCGTTCTTGCAGGCAGATAAACCAGCCTATATATGTGCATATGTATATATGTAGTACAGACATTCTGGGCCAGGAAAATGATGAATAGGAAATTGCTCAGTTCCCAGTGATAAATCTTCTGTGTGGATGAAGGGAAAATGCAGGCAAAACATTTGGCTGTGTGGTAATACAGAGGATTAGGCGCATGTTATAATTAATGCCACTAGCGCTAAAAGGACATCAGGGATGTAGTGTGTGTTGATTATTTCTTCTGTCTGTTTACACTAGTTTCCTCTCCTTTGCAGCTGTATGGCTATGCCAAAGAAAGCCCCTGAGACGGAGCTTTAGCCGCTGCTCTTCTCTAACTGCATCATTACCTCGCTCCAAACAAAGTCCCCTTTTTGTCAATAGAGGATGAAAACATTATTGGATTCAGGAGCTCATAGCAGTCCTGTATGCAGCTAGGGATGAGGAGGATAGATTTATGAAATGGACCATTTCAAATGGCATTATCTTCCCACGGTGAGGTACACCTTTCATAAATCACGGGAGAGCACTTGGAAAACAGAGCATTTGTTATTCCTGCCAGGTATTTGCATCTTCTGCAACAGAGGGGGAAAGTCCTCTATTTGCATTTGCTCTTTGCCAATAATTAGGGCTTCGTGCCTCGCAGAGAGAGGAAAAAGCAGGAGAGAATTTTAGAAAATTTTCTACTATGGATTTTAAATTCACCTTTGTTTTACTGGGGTTTTTGCTCCGTCTCGGGGTTCTGGTTTGGGTGTGAAGCCAAGCAGCTCCTACGCTCCCGCAGGATGCGAGGGCTCGCATGCCTCATTACGTGCCAGAAGGCTCGGAGGGCAGCGGGGAAGAGGAGCGCAAGCGTAGACCAACACTTGACACTTTTTAAGCCTGATAGGATAATCCAACTACTTCTTGCAGGTTTTTTTTTGTTTCTTAAATTCAAAGACTGCATTTTGTCACATTAATAAAGTAGTCTGATGCCTTTTGAGTTTACCGACATCTCTATTTTGTACTGAGTGGTGGGAGAGTTAGTTCCTCCTGTGGGGTCAGTACTTTTTCTGTGTTTTCACAATCCCATATTGCAATAACTTTACTAGAGAATCGGATGTTGCTTGGGATAAATGCAGGTCTCTGATTTGTGTGCACGCTTTAAAATCATCTATTTGCTCTCTGTAGAGGAAACTTTCTAGAGTGTTATGAGTACAAACGTGTCGTTATCTGTAATGAGCCAAAGGGAAAGACCTGAATTTTTAGAAATGTGTTTTGGCCAGAATTGATAGAAAGATAAAGGTGGTGCTGGTAGTGAAACAATTGCCAATGTTTAAAATTAGAACAAAAGAAAATTTCAATAGATTGTTGAGTTGAGTGAGAAATTCATAATATTATCTATAAAAAAATATATATGCACTAAATAATTTCTGGTGTTAAAATGCTAGTTAAAAGTTGGGAAAGGTCAGATTTCTTATTTGTCTGTACTAGTTTAAGTGTCTCCTGGTGCATATGAATTAATTTTAATTTATCCTTACACCCTTCTGTACTTCTGTACCCCACTGGAATCGAGCTGTGTCCAAGAGAAGGATGGCTCTGCAGCAAGGCAGCGGGATGGCGTTTCTTGTGCTGACAGTGCTGGGCTTTGCTACCTGCCGTACCTAAAAGCTGCATTAAAACTCTTACTGGCATGCTTATATTCCACACTGGGATCCCAGGGATCACCTGAGCTCAATCGCAAGCCCATAACTTGTGGTAAACTTGTATTAGGAGATTGCTGAATAGTGGTAGCTGCTTTTTGTGATGAAATAGTTTTTGTTTTGTTTTTTTTTCTCTGTAAGGCTTTTTCTGTAGAGGCTCGATAAAAGATAATCTTGGTTGTGTCATTATGCTAGAGAAGAATTGCTTTTCTAGCTGAGCTGTGGCATTGAACAATAGTGCCCATAACAAGTAAAAATGATTTCCGTGGATAAGGAAGGGCAGATGTTGTCACCCTTGTTCTGCGGTAGCTGGAGTATATTTATCTTATTGCAAGTTCCTTCTGAGAGCACGATGTGTGAATGGGGACTCTGTGCTACTGTTGATCTCTGAAGATCTTTAGGTTGCAGTTGAGATAAGAAATTTCCTAAGGAATATTTGACTTCAGCACCTCGTCAATGAATGGTAGATAGCAATTTTACCCATGTTCATATAGGTATCACTATTTTAAGCTGTTAAATAAAACTAGCATTCATCAAAAACTATTTAATAGAATTGTCAGGTAGCTGCTGTGATTCTGATGAAAATGAGTATACAACACCTATATGCAAATGATCTTTCTGCATGCAGAAATTAATTACAACTCAGGACTGATGAACTTTTATGAGCTAGTTAATTTTTAAAAGATGCCATGTATGGTTTATTGAAATTAAAAGAAAGTGACAGCTTTCTGCCCCTACCCTCATAAAATCCTGTCCTGCATATAATATTGACCTAATTCAGTTCAAAGACGCTGTGTCTTTTCAATCACACTGCATCGTGTAAAGGCCAAGTCAAGGTTTTGACACCCACAAGGTAAATGGAGAAGTTTCATGCTGGTCATCTGTGTTGTGTTGGTTTGTAGCAATGGAGAAGCTGGGAGATGCTGCCCTGCCCTTTGTCCTTGATTGCCCTCAGCATCATTTTTGTAAGCAAAGTGCAGCTTAAATTCAGCATTGCATTACAAAATGCCCATTTATAGAGTATTATGAATGAATATTGATTATAAAACAGTGCACCATACACCACAAGGCTGCAGTTATTTTTATGGTGTGGATCTTATCCTGGTGAAAGATTTCATGGACCACTGCCCTCCCTAATTATGACTGCAGGACACAGCTCGCTTCCCATTCAAGACAGGACCACATTGTCTTTCATTTACATTCACATAGCATTCTTGGGGCAGACTAAAGCAACTGCTGATGTGAAGAGGTAATATTATGAAGGCATTTAGGTTGGTTTTGGGAATCTGCCTTTGGGTTAATTCTTCTCCTATTGAATTCAGTTGCAAAATGCAAGTTACTTAGAGCAAGCCAAACATTGCTGAAAATACTATCTTGAATTTATTTCTCTTGATAGCATCTTCCTTACATCTAATGACCTTCACAAATCCACAGACCGTAACCTCTGTTTTATGGTCAAAAATCTGGAGGCATCTCCTGAATTTATTTATTTTATGGTAAATCAGTATCAGGAGGTTTTGTAGAAATTCATGCCACTTGGAGCTCTGAAACCTGGCACGCCAACAGTATGTTAAATGCATGTTGTTGAACTGTGCTAGTGTGATGCTTCCACCAGTGCAAATCTGGAATTGCTCTACTCCCCAGTAGTGTTATTTTGGGGTGTCAAAGTCCAATAACATCTAATGTCTCTTTTAAAATAAGCCCTCCAATAGATAGAATAAGAAATTAATCTTTTGCTAAAAGTTTAAGCTATCTAGCAAAAAAAAGAAAAAAGCCCATTGAAATGAGAAATTGGGATGCCACTATTCATATCCTGCAAATGAGTTTGCTAAATGTTTTATTTTATTAAGCCACTTTGATTTTTATTTCTTGTCTGTGCCTGAAGCAATGAAGACAGAAACATTGTCATTAGCTTCAAAATTAAAAAAAAAGAAAGAAAAAGAAAGAAAAGTCTCCTAGCTGCATTTATTTCCCCTATAGCTAAGTTTCTATTTATTTGTGTGTGTGTGTGTGTGTGTGTATATATATAAATAATAGGGCAGGTGCATTGAGGATTTTGAATAGTAACTTAAATGAGTGAACAAGTGTTCCCTTTTCTTTTGGAAAGTTCTGCTGAGAAAACATTGAGCACAGCTGCTCCAACTGGACGTTTGCATGAGGAATGTTAATTTTCATGCTCCAATACAGAAATCTCAACTTTCCTGGGTGAATTAGTTACTAATGGATTTCTAAAATGTACCACCAGTGGCGTGGGAGAATGCATTCTGTGCTAGGGCCTGGAAACATAGGCTGTAATCAGATAACCTGTTGTTATAATAAAGCGAGTGCATCATACTTTACATTGCCCAATATAGTAATTGGTCTCTCCCATATGCTACTGTCTTTGGTAGTGTAAAGTATAATGTCGCCCCTGTTAACTATTTATAACAACCTTTACTTCTTCTGGATTTGAAATTAAAAACCTAATTTCACATCTATAAAGGCAAAATATGTAAGAACCATCCCAAAATGTTGCTTTCACAGTCATTCCAGGGCATTGTTCATTGGCAAGGTGAAGGCTGGTTTTACCTTGCAGTGGATATGTAGGTCAAGGATGTGGAGTAGCTATAGGCATGGCCAAAGTGACCCTGCAGCAACTCCTGTAAAAGCCAAAGTCAAGGTCGTGCGGGCTAAGAAGAAGCTTTAGGCTGTGCAGGTGGGATGGGTGACATAAGTGATAGCTGGGGACATGGTAATGATGTGTTTTGGGATGGGTAGGTAACCAACTTCTTTATGAGGAATGAATGAGAAGGGCCCAAAACACACATTTGTTCTATTTGATTAGAGTATGTTCATATTTTTAGCTTAGCCTAATTACTGCTTTTGACTCAGCTCAGCGCATAATGCTGCATGTCATGCCGTCCTACTTTTAATTTCACAGCTGAACACATTTCTATTGTTCTACCCCCGCCCTCCTTTCCAAGTCTTGCTTTCCTCCATCTGGAGGACATGCAAGGTGTTCAGCTCTGTCCTCAGGTAATGATAGCAGTACCTCTGCATGGCCCTTTGGGGAATATCAATAGAACTGCAGAGGCCAAATATTTCCTCCTCAGGAACTGAATTTATCACTTTTAGAAAGCTTTGTCTCCTCCAGGATGAGAACTAGTGTTCCTGGGAAGTTCTTGAATGGGAGATGTCATTCACCAAGATGATGCTATAAACCAGGGGACCTTATAAAGCCATGAGTAAAAACATTTGCAGCCAAGAATGTGAGAAACAGATGAGCGTGGTAACTAATTTTGTAAGGGGGAGACGGAGGCAGTTTAAGGGACCCCATGTCTCAGATGGCTTCTTCCTAAAAGCATTTCTCCAATTCAAAATAATCTTTCTTTTACTTGAAAACACATGTTTGTTTTGTTTGTTTGTTTTATTTATTTTATTTTTTATTTTTTTGCTAATCTAATCTAATACACAATTTAATACCACCCTGAAAAGTTCTCTAGTTTCTCTCTCAAACTATTTATTTGGTTTCTGGTTATTGCTGCTCCAGTCTACAGATATGTGTTTCAAGGCATCGAAAAAATTGTGGTATATGGTTGCCTAATAAAATACACTTCAATCTAGTTCATTTTTCTCATAATCTTACTTTAAGACGAAGCTATTTTCTCCAAAAATTGGTATTAACATTCATCAACTTGCATTTCAAGATTTTTGACTTGATTATGCTGATGGCAGTGCTTTCCTTGCTTTGTCATACTTTATTTGAGAGATTTTTGTTTAAAAAGTGGTTTACTTTAGACTGTGGGTAGGTGCAACAAAGTTTGTATGCATACTAAAGCCCTTGGCAGCTGGAGGTCAAAATTTTAATTGGGGCAGAGTAACCCTTCTCAGCTAGACGTGTGCTCATTAACTGGAGGCTTTCTTGAACATGCCCCAGAGGCCCAAGTCGGGGCTGGTGGGCTGCTCAGAGAAATGTGGATGCTCTTCCTTAAATCCACCCTTTGGAAATACTTAACGTAATAGTAGTTATTTGGTCTGGGAACTGGAGTGAGTAACCTTGGTATAGAAGCGTTGTGCTGCTTTTGTACTCTACTGCATTTAATAATAAATATATATTTGTGTGTGTATATGTATATATTCCTATTTTGGTGAAGTAGGCCCAAGAGGCAAATCACTGCAATTTGGTCACTGCACTGATTTTTTTTTTTTTTGGTATATACTTATTGGCCAAGAGGGAATGAAAACCCGAAGAGTTTAATACAGGAGTATTGTACCTTAAAGAAAGTATCAACAGATAGAGAGCATCTTACATTTAACATTGTACCCAGAACTTTATGGATTAACATTCTGTAGCTTTTTTGATTTCATAAATGTTTAGTTTTTAATACTGCTAAAATTAGTCTACTTTTTCAATAGACTGGGAAATTCACCAGGTTTTGTTTCGCATGTCAACAAAAACTATCCCACTGCAAAATTCTGAATTATACATAGCTGATATTTGAAGAAAAGAGGTCAGAATTGGACAGTAGTTTATGCCTTGTCTGGTTACTTTCATGCAGTGTTATGCCTAGTGATTTTAATGAAAAACCCTTGCCAAAGCCTTATCTCAGTGATGGGAATAAGAATTTTATGCTATGTTTACTTCATTGAGAAGAGTACCAGAAAATACACACACGCACAAATATCATCTGCCTTAATTCTGGACTATGTCATATATGCAAGGCTAATTTTAAGTATTTGGCTAGATTTACTGAATAGACTGCTAACATTTTTTAATCTTGTGGCATAATATTCTGAGAAATTTGGAACTGGATGTTTGAATTTTGGGGAAAAAAGCAAAAGAACAAGCCCTTGACCACATATGGCTAGTAACAGTGAATATCTTTATATGTAATAATTGTTGTTGTGTAGCAGACAGAGGATTTATGATGTCCTTAACAATTCATGCCCAAAGAGTTTGTGATTAATAAGCTCTATGCTAGTGTGTCAAGGAATATCTGTTTTGTTTTTTAACTCTGGTAAGCTGTATAATGGTATCATTAACATGAATTCAGTATAGTAATGACTGCTAAAAAGTCACTGTTTACTAATAATTAGCTTAATATTTAAGATACTGTAAAATCTTTGTCTCAGTGCTATAGTTGCTGAGCCTTG
>JAVCKT010032858.1:0-15183 GCA_032273925.1 Rhynchotus rufescens
CTCCGCCTGCAGGTGTCATTCCACATTCTTCATTGAGGGTTATTCATGGATCCCTTAATAAAGCTGGGTCAGGCTGTCTTCAGCATTCAGATGTCTCCCATGTCCCTTGCATCAGCAGTCAGGAATTTTCCAGCAGAGACTCTCAGGTTTTTCTTTCCTGTCATTTAAGTAACTCAGAATTTATATGGATGCCTTCAATGTAGAATATTCCCGCCTTGAGTCCCTCAGTGTGAGATGAAGGGGTGTCTGTGTCACAAACAGATACAATGATAAATGTGATAATTTTTTTTAGCTATGCCAGTGCTTTGCTGTGTCCACTGCACTTAGTGGCAATGGCATTAGCTAAAAGGCTGACAGCAGCCTGAAAACTCAGAGCAAAACTGCAAAAGGGCTTCAGAAAACCTCTGACCTTAAAACAATTGCAAGAATAATGAACTAGCCTCTAATCTTGCTGAAGGTGCAGTTGAAAGAAATGGACTGAAGGTCTTTACCGGCCTCTATCTATGTTTATATACTTGTGTGTGGGTAAAATATGCATGCATATACACATAGTGTATATATATAGATATAGTGTATATATATACTATATGTGTATATACTATGTGTGTATATATATATATATATATAAAGTATGTAGCCATAAAGTGTAATAAAGTATCTTTAAAGCACCTTTAAAGAGTTCTGTCCAGTCCTTCTGCTTTTCTAATGGTCTTAAGTCATTATAGAGACATGTTGGAGACAAGTGAAATGCTTAGTCATCAAGTGATAAGCAATTAGCCAGCAGAAAATGTAAAGCAGAAACAACTGATTAGAAATGAAGTGTGGTGGCACGATAATTTCGCTGTTAATCAGGGTTAATTGACAGATAGATTTTCTATTCTGAAATCGTACGACAGTGGGTCACAGTTTCACATACGAATGACACTGAGCCTTGGTGAATTACGCAGCATTGGAAAGCAAGCTATTTCCTTCAGCAATGTATAGTAAATAAAAATCTTCTACAGTTAGTGGCTTATTTCAAAAACAAGGATTAAATGTCCCCATAGCTGCCTGATGCAGGTAAAGGTTTTCTTTAGAAGGCCAAGTTTTTCTTTGAGTTGTATTACTTTTATATTTGTGTTATTATTCAAAATACAACGACGAAGTTTTGTGCTGTTACCTGTACTTGGGGGATTGGGTCTCTTGGAAGGCATGACCTGGTCAACATCATCTGCCCTGCAACTCTTCTCTACTGCTGCTTTTGCTCGTGCTGTCTGTGTGATGTGTCAGCATCACACAGGTAATGGTTTAATTGACGTGGAGCTCGACTAATCCCATGATTTCTACTGCACTGGTGGGTTTTCAGCAGCGATTCGTGGCACTGCTTGTCACTAGCAGTGCCTGAGCCTGTCAGGGCACTGCTGGGGTTATATCCTGCTGTCCCTGGCCGATGGAGGCTGTGCTGTGATACATGCTCAAAATGATGCTCCTCCTTGCTCTGTCAGTTGGTGATGAAAGGATCTGTCCCTGAGCTCATCAAGTTTTGATCCTTGCCTGCTTTCTAATTGTCATGGACATATGTTGCCTGATGTATCATCTGGTGGAGCTTCTCCTATATACATTTTTCTCATGACGAGCACTTGTGTGTGGGCACGTAGAAGGTTAATGCTCTTTAATTGTGTTTCTTCAAATGCTCTTTCTCATTAATGTATTTTATTCAGCGCTTGGATGCATTACCTGGGTGATGACTTGCTGTTCAGATAGGATTCAGTGTAGTAAATAAGGGTCATTTAGCCAGGAGATTGTCAGAGCTTTGCTTGTAAATAAAGTGCGTAATTCAGACGAATTCACACTAGGGGAGCAAACAGAATAAAAGCACACAACGTGAAACCTATATTCAGGTAGACAGTGGGAAAGAAGGAAAATAAGCTTGGCTAACATGGGTTCAATTGTGCAAGACTGTCACTCGTTAGCACGGACTTCTTTTTTTTAACTTAACATATTATACCTTTAACACTGCTTTTAAGTGCCTTTTTGTCTCCTCTCCTTTCTCTGCACTTTAAGCATTGCTCTGCGTGGTAAGTTGCATATGGCCTCCCAAGGAAAATAACATGCTTGTTCAGTGTGGGTAGGGCACCACACTTGAGGAGTTTTCTCAATTGCTCATGAATCCTCATTAATTCTTCTTTCTTTTAGTTTTTATGTTCAGCTCTGCCCTATTTGAAATTGCTGAATTCTGTTTTGTGTGCTAGTATGAGGGTGCAATTACGCACTCAGTGTTGCAGCAATGGATGAATTAAAACAAGAAATTACATGTGCGTTCATGAAGCTTTTCTTCCCTTTTAATTTTTTTATGTTGCAAGTATGTGGTCAGAAATAAAAGTAAATGTCGCTCTCAAGATGATGGTGCCAAGAAAATGTTCTTTCTTACAGTCATTGCTAAGTGTGCTGGTAGTCTATTACATTTACAAGCAGAGTAAGCACTTAGGTGCTTTGGAAAAACTGAAAAATGACAATGTTTGGATACTAAAACACCAGGTTTGATGAGTGCAGGTGGTAGAGGGTGGTTTGGTAGCCTGAGAGCAGGTCCTGAGCTCTGCTGTTTGTGTGGTACCCACTTGGTGGTGATTTGCATCACTATGCAGAACTGGCATCCCCTCTCCCAGAGCCCTCAAGTATATTGGCTATCATGATTATTGATATAAATTTTAAAATTATGACTGAATTACATTTTTCTAGAATAATACTTATTTTAAGGACTCTTTTGATGTGTACCTATAGTACTAAAATCCTGTGTACATAGCACTATCTACTATTTATCCCAATTATGTCTCAAAATGGGAAATTTTGTTTTTCTCTAGGGCAGAAATCTAATGACAGGAGAGCTTGGCTTCTTCCCAAGTGATGCTGTAAAACCTAGCCCATGTGTAAGTATGAGTGTTTAATTCTGTTTGTCATCTTGCAGGAAAATTGCCTGGTTTATGCCAGGGTTTTATTATTTTTACCTCATGGGAATCATATTGTTTCCAATTCCTTTGTATTTTCATGGTAAATTTAATATTACTTAAAATACTGCATTCTAGAGCTTTTGGTTATTGGATTGAAATTGTACATGTCAAGAAAACATTCAAGAGGCAGTTTTTTACTTTGGGGAATATTAATAAGCATAATTGTCTAATGAGTTTGCCAAGTATAGAGCAAATGGATTCTATGTGAAAGCACACTTTCTTTCTCCCCAGCAGTAAGGCGAAAAGCCGTGGTTCTAATCTGTTGCTCAGTCAGTTTGAGTTAGAGAGAGAGATTACACCGTAAATAGAGAGCTTAAAAATGTGAGAGAGTAAAACTGAAAGAAAACCTTCAATCCAGACAGGTCGATAAATTTCCTTGTCTCCAAGTTCTTTACCTGCCTTTATTTCATTCAAGGTTGTTTTCAATCAAGATTAATTCAGGATAACAATAAGAGAGATTAATTGATAATATGTACACATGAGTTTTGTATAGAGGTGACTGCATTAATTTAAGTACTGCACACTCCCTCATTCTCTGCTCTCTGTAACACTGTGCATCACATTATCATATCTTCCTTCATTGAGATTAATTGATGTAAACCCATAATAATGCAGTGATGAATCACACTTAGTTTAGGAATTCTTTGGCTTGATTCACAACAGGGTTAGACTTATTAGCACAATTGCTTTCGTTACAACAATCAAGACACCACAAAATGGATTGTAAGCAGGTGGAACCAGCTATTAATGCCTACATTTTGATATCCCTTTAAGGCTGTTACTGTTCCTTAGTTTCTAAAACAAATATATGCATGATCCTAGTGGATAAACACCTTGAGGAGTTAATTTTGCTTTTACTATTCCCCACCTTCAGAATTGTGTTTGAAGAGGAATGGGTAGCATTTTTGTAGATACAGGGTGTGCTGAACTGAATGACACAACAGATCTGCAACAAAGGCAAAGGTGCTTTGGTGGATTCCCCTGAGCCAGTGGCACTTGGGGACATGGGCAGTACTGTGGATTTAGCTGTAGGTCCTCGAGACCATGCAGTCAGTCAGTCTGATATTGCTGACAGGAGCTTTAGAACGTGCTACAAATACAGTGACTTTCTTGACAAAGGCAAAAGGAGTTAAGGAATCATCCCCATACTTTAAACCAGAGGAAGCAGGATATTCATACTTAGGAAGAACTCTGCTTGGGTGCTGTGAAGATTGCTTTCTGCTAAATTTAGAAATACACTTGTGAGAGGAGGATTGAAAATAACACATTTTTACAGAATAAATAAATATTATTCATGAAATGTTAGCAACCAGTGTCACGGTCAGACGAGAAAGATAAATGGATGCCTTGCCACTGTTAACTTGGAAGGATGAAATATCAACATCTTATTATGATAAATGATGCAGTTAAAGATACTGAAACATCAATCAGATTTTTAACGTGCTATAATTTTTATTATTATTATTAAGTGTAACAGTCTTTACAACCAGCTGATATAAAAATGCCCAGAAACAGCATAAAATACATATATCAAAAGACTTTAGGAATGAATATTGAATGAAAAACTGCTGAGCTCCAGAATATCTGTATTCCAGACTTTTCACAGCTGTACCTATAAACAATTTTTTCTTCTTTGCAATAAGTAGTATATGTCAGCAGACATTTTCTGCACCATATGAGTAATATCTGGTTTCTCCTAGCTTTCCTCCAGTTTTCTCATTGATATTGAAGGCATTGGATATATTGCACAGTGCAAATCAAAGACCTCTGGATAAATATTTGATTTTCCTCTATTTCCTGACAATGACCAATGCTCATAGTATATCTTGGTGCATTCCAAATTAATGGAAATGACTAATCATCAGTGATTTAACTGCTGTGGGGCATGGGCCAAGCCATTTTCGTGTCCTTTCCAAAGTAAAGCTGCTTGACAAAGTAAGGGTGCTGTGTACAGATTTTTTAAAACTCCTTTTAAAATTATTCCATTTTGTCCTTCTGCTGTTTTAAAAAACAAAACAAAACAATGTTTAATTAGCTATAGAGGTAACAGTGCAAAGCATCCAGGTGTGTGTTTTCCTGTAGAAGAAGTTTATGAGTCATATCTTGTCATTTGAGGATTGTTTTCTAAATTGGCCTTCAGAGATAGTTCATTGGGTCAGCTTGGCCAAACAGGCTCGCGGGATTATTCTCCCCTGTTTGCCATCTGCTACCCCTTTTCTCTTGAGTCTTGGCGGTAGCAGCAGAGGCAGCTGAGTCCAGAAGGGGCACTAGGGGCTGCAGAAGTGGTGCCTCGAGGGCTCTCTTATGGTTCCTGTATGGCCAAGTGGGGTGCGTGCCGGGAGCGCTGTGCATGCTGCTGCTCACAGCCCCTGGCATGTGCCTTTGTTCTTCCTTTCTCTCTCCAAGAGTTTGGCTAACCTAACCAGGTAGACCTCTTGCAACATCTGGATGGACTTCCTATTTTGCAAGCACACTTAATGACCCAGGTTTTATCGTGGAATCATTTAATGAGTTTGATCATAATGTGTCCTGTATAGAATGTAATTAGATGGCCATTGGGTAATTTGTGGGCTATACTTGGTATAATTCACACTTTTTCTTAAGTGTCTTGAATTGGGAGGCATTCAAGTCAGTGTTGAGTGGTGATTACGTCAAAGGTGGTATTGGGATCTCTGCAAATTTGGGTTCGTGAAGATGAATCTTGACAGTGCTGGGCTGGAAGTCAGGTCTGTGGTAAACTTGAAGTTGGCCTCAACCTTCTGCTATCACAAAAGCTGGAGCAATTGTGTTTACTTATGTGTAAAAAAAATAATTAGGAGAGATGCCAACTTATCCCCTAATCCTAACTGCTATGTTTTTGAAAACTGTTCCAAGAGAAAAATACTCTGAATGTATGTAAATACTTAGCCAGTATTTTTAGTGAAACATTCTAAATAGATTCTTTATGTAGCTTTAGTGTTAAGACTTCTTAGTGTGAATGAGAGACTTGAAATTTGAGTAATTTTGCATTTGAGGCAACATGTGTTTTTATGAAGAGATTGCAGAATTCTATGTTGCCAGCACAATTGGTTTTAAATATCAGTGTTCCTCTCTGTTTCCTCAACTTAACTGTCCACTGTCATCCTAATTTGTTATATCCTGTAGCTTCCTCCTCCACTTTTTTAAACTTCAAAGGCTGCCTCTTACTGCTCAGCAGTACTGCTCGAATCTGCCATAGCGTTTTTGACATGCTATGCTAAAATCTTTCGTCCTGTTTGACTGTTGCTACTTTAGCTGCAGAACACAGAATATGTGGTACATATGTAATGTTTTTTTCCCCCCATCAGTGCTGTTCATTTCAAGATGAAATCTAAAGATCTGATAAAAAGATCTGATAAAGATCTGAACTCAGTTGATTTGTGAGGTCAGCCATATAATTATCTATATATTATTTAGCATATAAGTCAATGGCATTTTTAATTCATTTAAGTTTAAATCAATTTAAGTTTGTAGGTATATGTGACAGTATCTTCCTGCACTGATCTATTTGGAAACCTCTGTTGAAGACATTTCATATATCATAAAATTTTAGGAATGTTATGGTAATGATTTGCCTATCAGATTCCAGAATATAAGAAGATATTCTTTGGTTTTACTGGAAGGAAAAAACATGTTGCCATCTGCTGATTTAAGAATATATGACCTTAGGTTATAAGTCCCCAAGATGTATGCTAAGCTTCTCTGAACAACCCTTTTTCAGTGCCTTGCAATTCTCTTACAAATTGTATTAGAAGATTAGGGTAATATTGAAGTATCTCAGCACCACTGTGAGAGAGTCCGGATTAAATGCTCATAAGGAATACTATACTGTAAAATAATGTTACGTTATGTGTATGTTGGGTATACATATACTGCCTACATAGGGATTACTATACTGTGAAATAATGTTACGTTATGTCTATGTTGGGTAGTGCCTATTTTACAAACTCTTTTTATTTTTACTCAATTTTTTGAAAGTTGGATTTGAGCTTCAAATTCCATGCTTATTTAAGTACAGTGCATGTCTAACAAGTACAGGGGTATGAAGGAAGCCATACAGTACAATCTACGGGTTACCTATAACTCTCTTGGGTTTTTACAGCATTTTTTTTTCTAGTAAGACTATATTTTTAAAGACATAAAATCCTTGAAACATAAAGTGCTTTTTTAATGTATTTGTTACACATTTTGATACGTTTTAATGGTATGTACTATTAGGCTGTTTTATGGTTGAACTGAGCTTGGACACTGTCAAAATAAACTTCATGCTCCTATTAAATAAAAGAATTTTGTTCCAAAATGTGACCTTTCTCTGTCGTAACATACAAAAAATAAGATACTCCATTTGCTGTTGGAAATGAAAACAGAAATTGAAAAAATCACACTTTCTACATTCATTCAGGAGAAATTAGACTTCCAGCCAAATTAGCTTCTTTGTATGATTTATTTTCCTCTTTTTTTTCCCCTCAAAATCTTGATGATCATTCTCTTGTGTCTTTTCATGCCTCAGGTGCCTAAACCAGTAGACTACTCTTCCCAACTCTGGTGAGTCCTTATGTAGCCTTAAAATAATCTTTCTGGAAAAAAATCATCATAGAAAGACAACTGTGTGTGTTGCAATCTAATTTATATTGGTTTAACCTTTCGAGGCTTCTGAAGAAGCCATTGTGTAATGGTTTGGGAAAACAACACCGTGCATTGCCTAAAAGCATTTCTGATGTAATAATGTGCTTAATGTTTTTGACATTTTGTTTACAAGTCTATAGTTACACAGTCTTAATCCCAGAGGTCTCAAATGGAATAATACGAGATCAGTATAACGTGAAGAATGTAAGCAGATCTTAACATGTCAGGCGACTAAGCAAAAGCATAGCATAAAATGTATTTTGTCTTATGGATAATTCTGAGAGCAGAAGCAGCATCATTCCTCTTCTATCGCTGATTTTTTGCTTCTTCATTTAGACATTATTCCTAACTATCTTTAGCTTACAGAAAGTGAAATTAGAATCATATTTTAACAAACATTGATTTTTTTCCCCATAACCAGCCAAATAAAATGTTAAATATGTAAGGCTGATATTTCTTAATTCAATTCTAACATTTGGTCTGTAATTTTGTTAGTAGAGAGCATATCGCTGCAATCAGTATTTCTAACATCTTGTAATATCTAACTGAAAAATGATTTTAAGGCTGAAGAATTGTGAAGTGTTAGAGGCTGGAAGGGACCTCTGGAGATGATCTAGTCCAAGCACCTACTTGAGCACAGTCACCTGGAGCACGTTGCCCAGGACTCTGTTCAGATGCCTTTGGAATATCTCCAAGGATGGAGGCTCTACAACCTCTCTGGGCCACCTCTTCCAGTGCTCAGTCACCTTTACAGTAAACAAGTTTTTCCTCATGTTCTGGCAGACCTTCTTGTGTTTCTGTTTGTGGCCATTGCCTCTCATCCTGGGCACCATAGAGAAGAGTCTGGCCCCATCCTCTGGACGCCCTCCCTGTGGGTTCATACACACACTGAGAAGGTTGCTTCACTGTGAACAGGCCCAGCTCTCAGCCTTTCCTTGTGAGAGGAATGTGTTTAAATACTAAAAATACTAAAGTGTTTAAATACTAAAATTAATGTGTCAGTTTGTCTTTGGCTGAGTATCCTGTTAGCTGCTGATTCTTTGCTTGGAAGTTTCATGCATCCTAGAGCACGATGTATTGTGATAAGACAGGGCCTCCATTTTCAGTTTTGATATAAAAGCCAAAAGGCAGATGCAGTTCTTCCATTTTCAGTACATGATTCAAGCCAGCTTTAATATGCAGTATGAGAATAGGCCCTAATTCAGAAAAATCATTTTTATTTATGAGCTGTTAAAATCAGTGGTCATTGAGTTAATGCTCAGGCATAATTTCCCTTAATGTGGAATAAACCCACAAGAACTTCTCTAAGGTTTTTTTTTCCTTTTTGCCCAGAAATTCCCTTTCTTCCCCCTCCACCAATGCCTTCACTTTTTTTTTTTTTAATTTATTTCAAGGCCTGAAAATGGAGTTCAGTTGCAATTGATGTATTTTTAGGTCACTGTTTCTTGCAGAATATTGAGACCATTCATTGCATATTTGATAGATCTGCTTCCATACCATTAAAAAAAACATGACCAATTTTTATTGTTCTGTGTTACAGGTTTGCAGGAGCAATGGAAAGATTGCAAGCAGAAAGCGAACTTATTAACCGAATAAATAGCACTTACCTGGTGCGGCACAGGACCAAAGAGTCGGGAGAATATGCAATTAGTATTAAGTAAGTGAGATACAAACTTTCACAGAAGGTTCTTCTGTTTTCATTTATGCCTAGATAATGCAATATTTGTAATCAATAAGGAAAGTCAAAAAATTCTATTTTGACTTATATGTGTGTGCATAACCTCTCAGTCAGTACAAGAAAATGAAGTTGCTGGCAAAATCAGCATTTATATTAGGAAACAGCAAGAGTTTTATAACATCAATGTAGCAAACAGGTCTACGAAAATGATAGACTACTATATTGGGTCATAATAAATGTTTGAGATATGATTTGTTCTGCTTTTTTTTAAGTGAATAGGAAGTTTCCATTGAATTCAGTGGAGTTTGAGGCCTTTTCTATCTCAGATACTTCAGTGAACTGGATTTTCACAGATTCTTACAGGGGTCTTTGTTTCACGTTGGTAATCAATGCAAATATAAAAGCCAGCAAGATATGGGAATTTCCAGTTAGAGCAAGCAGTTAGTCATGACTTTTTTTTCTGAATACAGATTACCTCTTTAGCTGGACCTTAATAAATACCTTTGGTTAATTAGATGTCAACTATGTTTTGGCATGGATATGCATTTTGTCTTAAGAATTTATTCGTGTAGTGTTATTGGGGTCTGCCCTCAGGTAATTATTGATTGCCTCTGATTAAAAACACATTTATATTCATAAGTTATTCATTGCCTGCAGGTACAATAATGAAGTGAAACACATCAAGATTTTAACAAGAGATGGCTATTTTCACATTGCAGAAAATAGAAAATTTAAAAATTTAATGGTAAGCATTGATTAGACTCTTTGCAATGTGCAACTTCTGCCTAGCTGCTGCAGGTAAAATATGTGGTGCTTTGGTTTGCAGAATTACAAATGGCTCTATGACTGAGAGATTTGAATCCTGTCCGTACTTGCAAAGGGGATGGTATTTTTTTTTGCATACAGTGTTTACTGTATAGTGTTTTCTGTAAGTGATTGTGGTACATGATTAGAATTAAATATGTATATTTTGGACAAGAATGTGTCCCTTGCAGTGATGTGGAAGAGAAGATGTGCCTGAATCCCTCATGTCAGCTCTGTGCAGCTCTGCTGAAACTTGAAAGCCAAGTTTGCTGCCTTTGGAAGAGTCCCAGTTTATGGCAGCGGTCCCCAGAGTAGCTAGGTGAAGGTCCTTCTCTTTCATATCCCAGCACACGCACACGGGCTCTGACGAACAGAACAGTGCCTGCTGTTGTGCATCAGAGCCCAGGAACTGGAAGCTGGAATGGTGCAGTAAGAGCCCACGTCAGCAAGGTTCCAATTCTATGTCAGCATGGTGTTTTACAGGGAAGAAATTTCTCTTGAACTTTCATTTGAAAGAATTTCTTGATAGTTCATTTCGCTTGGGCAAGACTCATAAATACAAGGTGTCTGAATAAATTACCTCAGTGCATTTGTAAAATTCTACTGCTTAAGCATTTCCTGATGCATAGTTAAAGGAAGCTGGTTCAATATATTATATTTAGCTCAATCAATTGGATTACACTTACACTGCAGCCTTCCTGCGTGCATCTCCAATTACTCTAAAACGATAAATAAAATTGAAGGACAACACAAACCAAGAATAGGGAGAGATGCTTTGAAGCCAGGAAGCCTTAGACATGGTTTTCATTTAACCTCTGACACTCTGTACAGCAAGAATATTCCATGAACGATAAAGAATCAAGCAACAGTCTCTGCTTTGCATGACCTTGATTCAACCAAGTGCCCATTAGAATGGAAGAACATGAATTTCCTGACTGGAGAATGCACCAAGGTGCTTTCACACTCTGACTTGTCTTCCTTGGCACTTAACATCCAGGGAGGTGGACAGTGCTAGGGCCACGCGCCCTGGGATCTTACCACTGGTAGCAACAGAACTGATCGCATTCCTCAAAGGTGACGTGATTGACTGCAACGCTATTTCCTTGAAAATCTGGATGTTAGTATGCAATGGAGTGACTGAGGAATTACTGGTAGCTGTGATGGGTTTATCCTGAATATATGGCTTTATGCTTGTGTTTTTGAAAAATGAACACCCTCCTGTCCCCTAATTGAAGGGTCAGTAATCAAAAAGAATAAATTTGCATTGAGTTTTTGGTCAATTTTAATCTTATTCCAGACTCTGGATGCACCTGTGTGTATGTTATTAGAACTAGTTCAAATCTAAGAGCCCATAACAGGAGCTGAAGATTGCAAAGGGGAAAAAAAAATCCAAGGCTGTCAAGATTTTGATGGGTGCTACATTCTGTAGAATAGAAATTAAAGTAACTGCCTTGACTTTGTCATATCTCCTTGGTTACATAAACTATTTTAGCCCATTTAATGTATATAGAAATGCACAAATTATTGGATTGAACTCAAAGAGAATGTGAAATGTTGGATTATTCATATAGTACCAGCTGGAAAAAATGCACAAATTCTAACAGCCGTGCGTCGAAAATTCTACGTGGTCCATATAGTAGCTCATCAGGTTGCAGGTGGCTTACCTGCTTTTACATGTATATACTTATCTGAGATCTGTGCATTTATGCACGTGATCTGCATTGCTACATATGCACATCATCAGATATATGATCTGATAAACACATTTTTGACTGGATATCACTGCAGCAAGAGATCTGAGAAAACAAGGGCAGTTACTGGACCAGTTAACAAGCAACAGACTTTCTGCTTGAGCTCAGAAAAGCAAATGCATACTCAAAGGAGCAAGTAACCATCAACTTAGATCATAAAGTTTTACTACATGAATGGCATATGCATTGTACATGACATGTATTTATGAAAAATGAGGCTTCACTGTATAAATATTCTCAATGCTTCAGGGCAAGGATTTAATAATACAGAAAGCTAAGTGGCAGTGTAGAAGCAGTCAATATTTAGGATACTTGATTTATTCAGTGTGTACGTACTGTGCAATATTGTGTTATAAAATAAGGTTACTAGCATGATAAAACTCTCACTGCCTGAAAAGAGTATATAGAAAAACATATGTTTCCAATGGCACGTTATTGTCTTTTCTGATAGGAACTCATAGAGTACTACAAGCACCACTCTCTCAAAGAAGGCTTTCGAAGTCTGGATACTACTCTTCAATTTCCCTACAAAGAATCTGAAAACTCAGTGGGACAAAGGAGTAACAGAACAGGTGGCAACTGTGAGTCTCTTATACTTACCTCTTGTTTTCTATTATTTAAGTATTTAACGCACAAGGTACTTTGAATATCTTTACTTTTCATTTTTGATATATAAACAGTTCATATCATAGTGTTTTTAGCCAGGATTTTTATGAAGCTGAGCACGTTCAGAACTGCTGTGAGGCTTATAAACAGATCTAGTAAGCTTGTCTTGTTGCTTGAAACTCATCTTGATACTTAAAATCTCCTTCATGAATATTATTTAGGAATTTTCTATTAGGAATGCTGGCAAGAGATTAATCTGCGTCCTGCCTAGGTTTTCAGACGTTTGCGTGGATGCAGCTACAGGTGTTAATATCTGTGGCAGTTTCTGAACCTTAAAAGGGAATTTAAATAAACAATCTTGTAACCATGTAAACCAGGATTTTGGTAATGCAACATGCATCCCTCAAACTCCATATATTCACTATATCATGATTATTTTTATGCTTTCGTCTTAACCTTCAAAGTTTATTGCAGATCTGTATGCTTCTAACTGTTAATGAAATAATGTGCAGTTTAAATAGCACTTAAAATTTTGAAGTAAGCTGAGAAGGCTTATCATGTGTCCTTTATGTAGCATGTTACTACCAAAGTAGTGGAAGTTGGCATGATTTTTAGAACACACGGAAGTTCAATGTTAATGATAAAAGAACTACCACATGGCCTATAAAAAGTATTTAAAGTTTCTGTCAAATAGCAAATATTAGATTTGCAGTTCTGCTATGCCAGATAATGAGGAAAATAAAAATTAATGGGAATTTTAACAATAGGAAGACTGCTGTGAATACCATGGGTTCCAGTGTAGTCTTTGCAGTGATGGAGCTGGCTGCGTGATTATCATTTGCTGTGTTCATTAGCTTTTGTTTACTTCCCTGTCTCTGTTACATAATATTTCTGTAGCTTTGGAGACTTTCTTCCTCCTAATTAAAGCAAAGATAATTTAGGATAGACTATAGTAAGAAACGAATGTGTCTGTGCATTTCATTTACTTTGTCTCTATCCCAGTTCTGCTTTATTTCTTTCATTCCTGTTTTCTTCCACCGATTCCTGTGGAAGAGTCCTGTTGGTTTGCTGTACAGAGTCTCAGTGCACCTTCTTGGTGACTTGATCTGCCCAGATCTTGCTTTTCATCTTTGGCTTGCATTCTGCCTTTGCTGCTCTTCCTCTCCTCACTTGTGCTCTCCTTCACTAGACCTTTAGTAACATCAAGACTTCAGCTGTCACAGAGGACCTGACCTGCTTGCTTTTCTTTGCTTTTATTTTGATTATTACTGGATCTGAGCAGAAACAACTCATTTCTCCCTTTCCTAGGCCAGCTGGAACATATCTGTACTATGCATTAACTTACTATGGTGCAGAAGTTTTAGCTCAAGCATTTCATGTTTCACAGGATATAAGACTTTTGTGGTGCATATTCATTACCTCTGCCTTCAAAAGCAAATATCTCCTTTAACAAGACTTTTTTTAAAGCTGATAGAGAAAAAGGCAAGAGAAATGGATGTTGGATGTGTCACCCATAGTTAAGGGAGTAGGTGCCTGTCTACTAAAGTGAATTTCAGCCATTTAATGCTACAGAGTATGTTGGAGGGATCTGTAGGTCCAACTCGTAGCTCTGCAACTCAGGATGTGAAACCCACTAGCATTCCAGAGCCATGCCAGCATACCTGGCTAGTCTGACTCTGGATGACACTTGGATTAGTCGATTCGACAGTTTTCTTTCAGAGCATCAGCATGTCCCAGTGAGGTGTTTTAAGCAAAGTTTCCCTGATTAACAGACCATCTGTGAGTTATGCTGCTCAGTTTTACAGCTGTCCTGTGATTTTCACCGAGTTGATGCTGGAATAACCATATATTTAGGCTATGAGAGCCCTGCAGGGCTGAATCTAGAAGGAAGTTGGTAAGTTTTAGGCTTAGGATTCCTTGAGGAGAGGAACCAAGTTATTCAGCAGGCAATGGCTGGATGTGGGGATTCACGTTGCCTCAGCCCTTGGAGGGACCCTCTGCACAGCCACTTCTCTTTCCAGCTAATTTCAAGGCGAAAGAGTTGTTGAAAGGTGGTCAGCAAGTTAGTGGAGGGGGAAGGAGGGACACTGCCTTATTTTGTAGCTGTGCAACTTCTTAATGCCCCATTTAGTGTATTTTAACTAGCACAGAGCTGCGGCTAGCGAGAGCAATGGCTTTGACAGTTGAAAGCTGAAATTAAGGTTTTGGCTTTCAGCTCAGTATTTTGTGCTCTTTAATTCATGTAACTGTAGATCTGGATTTTTTCATGAAACTATTTTCCTAATCGAAATGAATAACAAGGCACCAGCTTGCTACTTATTCAAAACAGCTGGTCTTCAGTGTGTGTGTGTGTGTGTGTGTGTATACACATATATAAAACTCACAGAATAAACAGGTAATTATTTCTTAGAAGTATGAGATACCCTGCTATAGGCTTTGACAAAGTTGTGGTGTCTTTCTGCTGCCAAAGTTGTTGGGTGCTTATGAAATTGAATGGCAATACAGAATTACCTCATTTTCTAGAGTCACCTGAGAAAGGTTTTTTTTCTTTTCCCTAAATTGTCATGGTTTCATTTACCTATTAAAACAAGATCAAGTGATGTTTCAGTTTACTTGTGAGTCATAATAAATCACCTTGCAACACCTTCAGTTTTCAAGCAAGTTGATCTCCCTTCATTATCTCTTAGTTTTTAGAATTAAATCTTCATTTTAT
>JAVCKT010032859.1:12054-37580 GCA_032273925.1 Rhynchotus rufescens
CAGGAAGGTTGGACTTGATGATCTCTAGAGGTCCCTTCCAACCTTAAAGATTCTGTGATTCTGTGATTCTGTGATTCAAAGGCAGCCTCTCAACACAAGCCTCAGCTGCAGGCCTTGGGGGACAGGTCCACTCGCAGTCCCTTGCTCACCACTAGCTTTGCAGTCTCTCTTGCTGCTTGCCAGGGCAATGGCACCTTCTCTTGCCCCTTGTCCAGTGAACCCCAGTCTTGCCTTAAAGGACTTTGTGATAATTTAGGCCTTGTCTTCTCAGGGGGGAAGAGCCTGCCTGGGTGTCTAATTATAGATGGATGGAAAATTATGTCCACTAAAGGATGCAGATAAGTTTTCCAATACACAGCACAGCACTAATCAATGCTTACATCAATACTTAATTTATCCGTGAAAAGTGGAACGGCTTCAGCAGGAGGGAATGAGATCAACTGTTGCAACCTCCAGAGTGCTATGGACTGTTACATGAAAGGAGAAACAAGGGTTTAAATCCCTTTGCTCGGTCTTCATTCTTGAATCCTTGGATACAAGGACATTGACACTGTTGCCAGGAAGACTTTGACCATACTGATCCATCTTTAGCTTATGAAAAGTAGTAGCATCTTTCTGCCCCTGCCAATGTAACGTAAGGATCCTTAATGCCTGAGCAAGGGCCCACTGGGACCAGGCTGACTCTCCTTTGACCTCAAGGGACTGGCCTCTGATGAAAAGCATTTATCTCATGGCCACTGAGTCAAACCCCAGGGATCTCCTACTGCTTCTTAAAAAGATCTGCAATTTTCGGTAAGAGACGGCGCTGTTACCCACTTGTCAGCCTACACAAATACACTTTCTTGTGCCACAGCTGCTCCTCAGCTGAGGTATTTGCAATGTTCCCTGGGAGATGTTCGTTTTTGGGCTCGTCCCCACAGGAACATAAATGGTCTGACTCAGTGACATGGAAACCTTGCTGGGAAGAGGGGGAGATGTGTCTCCAACGCATAAGCAGTGACATAAGTGGCGGGGAAGAGGAAAACAACAACTCCTCTGTTGCAACAGGAGGTGAAGGTTTCAGCTCTTCATGAATGGTTCCCCTAATGGTGACTAAACTGTTCCCTCCATTCAACCCCCAGCTACCGGCTAACGGAGAGACTGCAATACATTCTGCATATTCCTGTAAATCAGCCTGCTTTGCATCATCCCGTTTCAAGACTCCTCCAAAGGTGTCTTTTAATGCATTGGTTTCGTGAAATATACTGAATACAGATTTTGGTTATATTTCAATCATCCGTTCTTATCACCTAATTGCCATGGAAGTAGGAGCTGCAGCCCCTATGGTTAGGTGACAGGAAGGTAGGCATGTCTCACAATTTCTGTGTGTGCCTGTGCTTGTCACTGTGCCTTGCTCCTGAACTCTGGTTTGCCTTATTAGCCCTTTCCTTGAAACACATTATTAGCAATCCTGATTTTCATTTAGTAACATTTTCAGGATACTCCACTTTTTTACAGGAGTCTGCGCACACTTAAAAATCTGTCTGTCTATCTATGACAGCTGTAATTTTAAAACATAATATCTGCTCTAGGCAACTCAATCAAAATGGATGGACTGAATTATACAAGTTGTCTGGAATAAGGTGGAGTTGCTTAGGAAAAGCTATCCCAGACAGTTCCAGGAACAGTCGATTGCTGTAAAAAATTTAATAGTCTCAGTTACCTGTGGATTTATTGAGCAGCCCAGACTGCAGAGTTACCAAACCATCTGACAAGCAGGTTTCAAGAGTTTGTGTTTCTAAGCTTTTAAGAACCCACAAATAGTCCTTATTCATGATGACTCCCAGACTGTTATATGAATATGAATGCACATAACAGGAATATCTTGTTATCTGGTAAACAGTGCTCAGAAGTTAAGTCTGTGCCTCCCAGTGTCCAAACAATTGGACAGGCTTGCACTTCGTTTTGGGGGGAGAGGAGGAGTGAACAAACAGGGCAAATGTTCATCAGACTGCTGAAAGCATTACAGGAAGGGGCTCAGACTTTGTCGAGATAAGTAAACATGAGAGCCTACTCAGAACACAATAGAGGCTTAAATTTATTCCTTAATAATTATTCTTCCTTGAGGAGTGGCTTTATAGTGCTGACCTGGCCATTGTGGGAACATGGTCAAGCTCCCTCCCTACAGTGTCTTGTGGAGGGATCAGAGCAGGCTCAGCCTAACCCGTGTGCGTTATTCCTTGGGGAAAGGAGATGACTTTTGATGTCATATGGGAAAGAACACCTCAGATGTGGAGCAGCAGTCTCTTTCCTATGGGTTGTAAAAGCCTTGGTCTTCTCTCCCAATTGAAGATAACCTATATGATTGCATTGTTTTTTGTGAGGGGGCTTTTAATAACTGCTTTTTCAAATATCTAATAGATATTACCATTTCAAATACCTCATAGCCAGTATGGTGATGGCAAGTCAGGTCTTGGGCCCCATAGCCCCACAGTGGTAACCAGTAGTTCAGCAAGGTGCCATCCCTTAAAGGCCCTTAAAATCATTTCATTTTGGTCTCAGCTGAGCTTGGGGTCTATCCTAGAGGGCACAGCTGAGGAGGCGAGCCATCGGGCACTGTGTGTAAACAGCTGGAGGAATAGGAGATCCTGGGGAGCAATTTGGCACTTGAGGATAAGGCTAAGAGAGTGATGAGGGAAGCCCTGTGGAGCCAGCAAGGTGGGATAAGAGACAGGGAGAAAAGAGTAGGAGAAAAAGCTCTGTGGTGAACATGAATGTAGGACTGAAAGAAAAGGGTATCTGTGTGCATGACTTTTATATAGATACATACATATAAAGATACAGGTGCATGTAAATATATATATATATATACACACACACTTATATACATATACATGGTTGATGTTCATGCTTGTGGGGTATGTCTAAAAGTGAAAGGATTCTTCCAGAAGAACTCCCCAAGTCTCCTGTCCCCTGAGGTATTCAATGATTCTTCAGCTGGAAGAGCAGGCAGCAGGAGAGCTGTGCTGTTTTTTTTTCTTCAGAGCATTGCAAGAGAGGGAAGGGATTGAGAAATGAAGAACCACAGTTACACTGAAATGTTTTTGTCAGAAGAACTCTTTCCAATAACTCTAACCTGTCACTGAACTATTTTCCTTCCTTTGCTCACTGGGTCATTGTGACTATGTCTGGGCTGTGTCGTGACCCTTGACAGACAGCACCAGAGATGTTTCTGAACATGTAGGGGTTGCCTCAGAAGTTGCAAATGATTGGAGTGGCCTTAGAAGAAGCCACAGCAGAAGTCAGGCTGTGAAGCAACATCCCTGCACAACGTGCGGCCTGAGGAGCTGCTGGGCACCTCGAGCACGGCCAGCTAACGCAGTGCTTGGCCACAGCTTCTGCACCTGAACTCTTCTGAAGAATTCCCAAGAGCAGGTGGGACTGTCCTTTGAAATGAGTGCTTGTTTCTCCCATCTGCCCTGACAGATCGTCTGTCTGTTGTAGGGTGGCAAACTGGGCTGTGATGTGCTTGAGAGGAGAGCTCATTTTTGGAGGGCCATCTCACAGCACCTTCCTGCCCAAGTCACAGCCCGGGGAAGGTACCTGCTGTCCAAAAATGTTCTCCCCACCACATACATTTTTCCCAGTTGGGCTACTACCAGCAGGGGTACTTGGGGGCGGCAGGAACTGGCACATCACAAAGCAATGGGAACAGGGTGAAATGGTAGTTCAGATGCTGATTTATGCTGTCTAATTGGATGACTAATGCTACAAGCTCTCTAACGAGCTCCCGCAGCTTGGAAGAATGAACATGCAGAAACTCCCATGCAAAGCTCTTCCCGCGGATGGGATTCCCTTTCCTTACCCACGGAGGGTGATGAAATGAGCCAGCACTTGTAGAGGCTCAAAGCCATTTTTCCAGGAAATCTAGCTATTTTAACTCTCACATATGAGCTATGGCTTTTCCCAATGTAGCGCAGCGGAGCCTCGCTCTGTATGGAGTAAGCCAATGTCTCACTGCCAGGCGCTGGTGAAGCACATGTCTGCTCAGGGTGTATCACACAAGGGACAGGAAATGTCCCCAAATAGATGCCATTTATTGACACTCTGTGACAGATTCCAGCAATAATCTTGGTCATGAAGGAGTCCTGGCTCACCTGTTGGACTCGAAGGACATTAAAAATTGAAATCAGAGCAGCTCCTCTGTACCTTGGAGAAGCACTGCTAAACTTAACTAGGAACAAATACTGCCTTAAAACATGTCCCCTCCATTATGAGAAGTGGTGACAACAGCGGCATGCTGAAAAGCAATGCCAGCAAAATAAATAAATGAAACTTAATCAACTGGCCCTGGTAGGAACTTGAGAGAGGACGGGAAGAGAAAAGACACATAGAAGGTGATGAGACAACCTTTGTGCTATCCTACTTCTCCTTTTTCAGGCATGTTGCAATGCCACTCCGTAGGAAACAGGAATCTACGTCTGTTTCCCTGCCGTGTGCTCCCTGGGGAGCTGTTGCAGCTCTCCGAGAGACCTCATATTTCTTTGCCGGCCTCTCTCCAGTCCCACGTTTGTGAGCGCGAGAGCTGGGGCAATCAAGCAATCAAGCGCTCTCCCTGCTGGTGTTTTCTCCCTTGGCCTCATGCTGACCCCTGAGGTTATCTGACAAGGCTTTTGTCAGACGTCAGCAGGAGCCAGGGCTGGCGTGAAGACAGCGGCGCAATACGGGAAGTTGTTGCTCTTCTGTGTCTTGCTCGGTGCAGAAGGCAACCCGGCGTTTATGGCCTTTCAAGGGCACATGTGGTTAAGGCGCTATCTGACAGCGTAAGAATAGTTGCTGCTATAAAACTGCCAGTAAAAGCAGGGCCTGAAGTCTGCAGCACTACCTCGTGTCTCCTGGGGACAGTTTTTTCTTTTTTTCCCCTTTTAATAGCTTAGCAAGAAGGGTCAACCTAGCAGCACGGGCAGCATGTGGCGAAGCGTGGACGTTGCCTTGTTTGGACAGCTCTGCCACGGGCTCAGCCCTGGTTTTGGCCCAGTTCGGGTGATTCAGAGGGCAGGCTTCAGCCACGGCGACTTCACAGCCAGGTGCTGAGTCACGGGCACCGTCCCTGAACTCTGCTGTTTGATCTGGACGCGACGGGCACCAGCCAAACATCACGCAGGGCCTTCGTGTAGCTACGGGAGAGGCCATCCTGCAGGCAACCGCTGGGAAAAGCCTGTGCCTGACCAGGGCAGAGGGTGCTGGACACCTTCTCCATGGGAATTCAGGTCTCCAGCTGGATTGGGGGAGCCCTGAGAGTGCCCGTGGTCCTGGGCTGCTTCAGGCTGATGAGGCCCCTGGTGCGCTACACAGTGGTGCCACCAAGGGGGCTGCAGCTGGGCCCCTGGAGCTGCCGGAAAATGGAATCTCAGCCCTGCTGGAAAGCTTCCAATTTCAACACCTTTTTTTCTTTCTTCTTTGAAAGATGGCAATGGGGGAAGCCAAGGTGGGGAGGGTGGGCGTCAAAACAGCGTCACAAAAAGCCGCCACCGCTGAATTCTGGCGCGTTGTTTTTCCTCAAGGCTCCTCAGAAATGCTTACTTGGGAGCGAGGCGCTTTAAAACGTCATGCTTAGAGGGAAAAAGCCTTATCTAGCAATAACAGTGACCCTTCTTCTAGCCTGAGACGCCTAAAAGAAACGCTCACTTGGCTCTCCTCGGCCCAGATGCCTGCGGACCCTTCTCCGACCCTGCTCGGCCTGGCTGCCTGCGGACCCTTCTCCAGCCCCGGCAGGCGCAAGCGGAGGCCGCCCCGCGTGCTGGGCACATCCCGGAGCGGTGGGGACGGCAGCCAGGTGCCCTCCCGGGGCCTCCTTCCCGCCGGAGCCTTCGGAGGGGCCGGCGGCAGCGCAGGCCCCGCGGCCGCCCGGGGCCCTCCGCGTGTGTCCCTGCTGACGGGAAGGGGAAGGGACGTGCCGCAATTAGAGCACACGCGGGATTTCAAAGCCATGGTGGAGCCTTCGCTGATGTAACGCTACGGGTCTGAGCCCCTCGGAGAAACGGGAAGGAGTCGGAGGCAATTAGCGATTTGCCTGAGGTGTTTCTGAGTGTTTGAAATGTTTTGACTGAGGCTCCTCAGGCCGCCTTAGTCATTAGACCACACATCCTCCGACCTCCCCGGGTGGCATCCGGACAGTCCTGTCAGGGTGGAAATATCAAGAAAAAAATGTATCTTCACATTTATCTAGGAAGAAGTTTCCCACACCCCCTTATGGCTCTTTCTGTTTTGCTTCTGAGATCTTGTTTTTCTGAAAAGTTAAAATAAACCTTCAACTGCAACTGCTGAACTTTTTCTTGAATGCAGTGTTTGTTACTAGATAATCCTTTGAGGGAAAAATATTAAAAAGTAGCACAGTGTGTTTATTGCCAGATTAAAGCTGGCCGAATGAGGCTGATCAAATATTTTAAATAGAGCGTGACATTTGCGCACTGCAGAAAGCTGTTGTGGTCTTTCTGAGCTGCTGACCACTGTTCCTCTTCCTTTTGAATTTGAAATATTTCTTATGGCCTTTCTCTACAGCCCTTTGAACTATTATGTAAGTGACAGATCCTGAGTTTTATTCTGCCTAGTCTGTGCTGCTCCAAAAGAGCATAGAGACAAGGGGACTTTTTCTGCTCTACGTTTCCAGCTGGTATTGGACCATCTCCTTTGGCCTTACAAGCAGAAATAAGGGCTAATTTCAGGCAGTCACAATGTCTAACAAGTACTGAATCACACCCTAGTAATCCCAGTGTCCAGCACAAAATGTGGAAATCAGTGAAAAAAACATTTGTTCTTTCTTGCTTGAAACTACCTTAAAGCAATTTTCACTTTCTTAAAAAATGTGATATTTTGAAAAGCTTTCAAGATTGTTTTTCTCTTTCTCTTTCTTCTATTTGCTATTGAATACTATCAAGAGTAACTGTAGAAGCAGAGTGACTTTAATGGAATTTAAACAGGGTCTTGACCTTCTCCAGAAGGTCTAGACCAGCACTTAGAGCCTCCAGCTCACATTAGTGTGATTTGAAAAATACTCCCATGTGGTGATTGGAATGCATCAATTTGGAGGACTCTTTCCAAGAGAGAAAGCTTATAAAAAAATAAAATAAAAGCATTTCTTTACAGAAAAGTGGGTATTTGTAGGTAAATGTAGCATTTTCCGCAGACCCTTTATTTTAAAGTTACATAGTAACTACCCAGAAAATTTCTTCAGCTGCACACAAATCTTTGATTTTTACAGCCATGAACTTTGCTTTTACTTAGTGCCTGTTTGCTTGAGACCTTTTTGACCTGCTCCTCTGGCAGTGTTCAATGGAAGTACTGGCATGTGGGCAGACCGAGACAAGAGCTGAGCGCAAGAAAATCGTACTGCACTTTGTGTCTTGACTGGCATTTCTCCATTACAGTGAGCTCTGAGAGAGCACAGAGCACCTCCCTGCACAAAACTCACAGTGGGCCATAGACATGTAGCTCTGAAGTTCAGCTTTCGATGCTGCTCATGGCCAAAATGATCTAATCAAGTGCACAGTGGACTAAACATGCACCAGACCGCACTTCATCTGGATACTACATGTCTTTCAAACTGAAAAAGCTGTATTGATGTGTTCTCCTTGCTGATGTGGCCTTTAAATTACAATTAGATATATCTCCAGTCTGACCAAGGTTGTTTTATAATCCAGCACTGTCCTAGAAGCTGATACAGCAGCATTCCAGACAACCACACGCATTTTTTAAATATCTTAATTCTAGGATTTCACTCCTTGCAGTCAGTGGAAAAGCCTTCAGGATCATACAAGGGCTAGGAATCTGCTGGAAAATAATCCTTGCTGAAAAAGCAGCATTTCCCCTCCACACCGCTGCCTGCTGAGAGCAGGAGCGAGAGCAGCCTGGCAGCCAAGGCTTTAGGTGCAGTCCTCCTTTTGCTACTCTCTTTTTACAGTAAGTCAGATTACAGACAAGCAGCGTAGGGAAGGCGCTGGTGGTCCTGGCTCTCCCGCCGGAGCCTCCCGGAGGGAGAGCCTCCCAGAGAAAGACACTGATATTTGCAGTCACTGGAGAATATCAGAGCATAAATCTGGCCCAGAGCTCAAAGAAAGCCTCTGAATGATATTTTCTCTTTAAAGCCTTTTTAAAGAGGGATTCCTTGGGTCACATAGCGAACTGGATCAAACATAGGAAACAGGGTGAGAGCTGCTGCCACACAGAGAAGTGCTCCCTGGGGTCAGGCCATTGCAGCCCCATCCGTTGACACTCAGGCGGCGGCTCTGCCTCCCTCTTCTCCTGCACTTCCTTTTGGTAGCTGCTCTCAAGGTGCAGCTGGCTCTTTCTGCAGCTGCTTCTCTCATCCTGAGAGCATCCTGTCCTGCGACGAAGGGCTGAGGCCACCAAGGACCATTCTGTGACCACCACCTCTGCACGGGGCAAGGGGAAACCTGCCGGCTCAGTCTTGTGCTTTCCCTCCTCAAAACTCACCCCTTTGTCAGAGGGGAAGCTAGTCTGCTTTTTTCTCCTTCTTAGCCCGTGATCTTTTCAGCTCTTTCATCCCAATGTCCTGCTGCCTCCTCTCCTCTTGCCTCCTGGCTGAGGATCCTGAAAGGAAGACCTGTGTTTGTGCCAACACCACCAGTTATAAACTTGCCCAGTTACCTGGTGGTTTTGATCCCTCCTTTATTAAATAACCCCAGTCCGCAGGTCAGCAGCAGCTTTTTCCTCTGCCCATATCCTGTCTTTCCTCCAGCCCCTGGCTGTTCATCCTGCAAACTCACCTTGGCTTTCTAAAACAGAGGAAATCCCTCAAACCTACCAGCCTTTCCAACTGCAGCTTTATCTCCTTCTTCCTGTTTACTGCTGAGGTCCTTGAAAGAGCCATTTATTCCCATTGCCACAGCTTCCAGCCCTTATTTGGGATTTCAGGACATCTCCCACCTTCTCGGAAGCCTTGCCCTACTGACCGTCCTCACCAAACTGAGAGGCTTACTCTGTCATACTTGATCTGTCAAGTCACCACAAGTTACTGTACTCTCTCTAGTTTATCTGAAAAGTGGGAGAGCTGAAATCATCCTTTCCTCTTCTCCAGCCAAGCCAACCCGCCTCCCCAGGCCTTCCATTGCCATCCTGCTCCTCTGCATTTGGTCAAGGTTTTTATTCTGCCCTGGGCTAAGGAACCTCTGCCCACAGTTCAGTGCAACTTTCCTCCTACTCTTCCTCCCCAAGCTGGAGCACCCCAGACCGATCTCTTCTGCTGCTCTCTGCATTTCTGGCTCCTACTCCCACTTCCCATTTCCCCTTCATCCACGCTGCTCCCTGGACTGCCAGGCGCCTCGCTTTTTCCCTGCTCACCAACTTCCCCATCTTCCCAGCGATGCCTTAGCGCTTGCTTTGTTCACCCTGCGCTTCACCCACAATCTCTGCTTAATATTATTTGTTCCTCTTTCGGGCTCGAAGACAAAAATATCTCCCCACCCAGGCAGCCCGCGCGGTCGGTCAGGTTTCCTCGTGAGCTGTGTGAGCAATAATGTTGTTTATGTGCCGGGCAAACAGGCGCAAAGGGAAAGAGCGGGCAGTTCCTGTGAAAACTCTTGCGCTTGGTTCCCATAGTGTCACTTCGCTTCAGCTTTTCTTTTTTTAAATCCTCATCAGTCATATTCTTGATTTTTATTTTCGTGCACAAACACAGGCACACTCCCTCTGTTGCTGGCCTAAGAGGTTGTTATAGTGCAGCAATTCATTCAGGGAAAGCTACCCACTATATAGGGCAGGCATGTTGCAAGCCTCAAGGGTCACAGTCATAAATCTTGCCGACTCTCCTGTTTACTCCCTGGCGGAGGTGTGTTTCTCAGCTTTCAGTGCTCTTCTCCCCAGATTTCCATTTCTCCTCTTTCTCTTTCATCTCACAGATGGTCATTCCAGCAAGCTGTGTCCTCGTGCTGGTTGCTGCTTGGTGCAACACCTTCCTCGCTCTGTTCCCACCTCGTTTTCCCACCAGCCTGGGGGAGCGGTGGCAGCATCCGGCTTTCCTGCCATCCCTCTGGCCCTTTCAAAGGGGCTCTCAAAGCCCAGCCATGGCTTTGTCACCCCAGCCCCATTCCCCATTCCTGCTGCAGCTCCCGGGGTAGGAGAGAGTGACAGGGCTTCAAAGGGCAGCTGGTGGTGGAGACCTGGGCCACGTCTCCATGTCCCGGCTCCTCTCCCGCTCCCGCAATGCCCTGCCATGGGGAGCCTGTGGTTGGGCCTCGGCTCAGGCTGCCAGGCTGCAGGGATGCCCCTTGGGTCTGTCCTTCGGGCAGAAGAACATGGAAGCGAGTCTCATGCGTCGCCTTTGATGCCCCACGAAGGCCCAGGGCGGCCTCCCGCCCGTGCTCGGGGCGCTGTGCCCGAAAGCGGCAGGAACAAGGAGGGTGCACAAGGAGGGTGTCGTGGGTGCCGCCGTGCTCCCAGGCCTGAGCTCTCCCACGCAGGATGTGGGCCGAACCGCAGGGAAACCCATGGCTCCGGCCGCCTCCTCAGCGTCCTGCCCGCGCCTCGCCGCGCTCCCTGGAGTGCGCAGCTCGCGGCCTCTCAGGCTTGAGCCGTTCCTTAAATACTCCGTGAGCCTCCGAGAGGATGGCGCGGCCTGACCACAAAGTGCTGCTGCTGTCCCGATGGCTTGGGGATCTCTCCCAAAATGTCAGTGGTGGGGCCTGGCACTGACTGGGACTGTGCTTCTTGCCGCTAAGCTATCAGTCAGAAGAGAAAAGAAATAATAAGGAAAGGGTTATAATCAGAACAGAACCCATGTGTTCCCTGTGGTCTAAGCAACTGAAAGTATTATTTGTGGGCATCCAGTGTATCTGGAGTTGAAATCCCTGCCAGTTGTGAGGACATCCCGTTTTTCAAGTTGCACTTCCACTTTTATCTTCCCTTGAAAGGAAGAATTTTATTATTTTTAGACATAAATTTTATGTGCATTGTATTGCAGGTAGAAAGAGAGAACAGAAGTGAGTGTTAACATCTAGTCTGCAGCAGAGTAGGTTGTATCTTTGGTTTAGGCTCATGCAGGCAGGAGCAAGCAGCGCAGACCTGGGACATTTTGCCTCATCGGAGCCTTAGCCATGAGAGCTGCCCATGACAAGCAGAAGGTGAGTTAACTTGGAGCACATCTCAGATATCTTGAGTCCCAGTCTCATTTCAAAGCTTTTTGGAGCACATCTCGGGTATCTTGAGTCCTAGTCTCATTTCAAAGCTTTGATAGTTTGTGAATGATGAGCAAAAAGCAAACGCAGAATGAAGATAAAGTGCTACCAGGAGCAGTGGTGGAGCTTCCATCTCTGGAAATGCTCAGAATCAGCCTGGATGCAGTGCTGAGGAACCCACCGTGGCTGACTCTGCTTTGAGCAAGGGGGTGATCTCCAGATCCAACCTCAACAATTCTGTGATTTAGTAAGGATCACAAAAATGGAAGCACAAGAGTCTTCAGAACAAAAAATGCTGATGAATATGGAGTTTAGTAAAGCTTTAAGAAAGGTAAGAGATAATATACATCAGTGTGTGTGTGTGTGTGTGTGCGTATATACACATATACATACATCTATAGTCTATAAGGAAGTAAAGGCATGAAGGAGCTAGTAAAATTATTTGGGGGAAGAACAGTGAGTTGTCACCAGTCTATAGTTTGTTCAGTTGTCTTTTTTTTTTTTTTTTTTCTTTTCTCTAGGCTCTCCCCAGCAGTGGAGAATGTGGTAACTTTAAGACTGTAATGTGTAAAAGCTAAATTTAAGTCTCCAAGAAAATGATGTCACATCTAGCTAGCTGCAGGGATAGATTTTTTTGTAACGTCGTTTTTGCCACAGTTTGTGTTTGAAACATCAGTGGTGGGGTCGCTCATGCCTGAGACGGTGGAGATCTGGTTGACTTTGCCAAAGTTCTTAATGATATTGATGTTGCGTTTGGCAGTTTCCACAAAGCTGTTTTCTAGCAACCAGCCATCTGATTCACCCTCCAAATCCCCCAGCAGAAGGACATTCTTCATCGCTGTTTGTAGGTACCGGACCCCAATAAGCACAGAGAGCTGTAAGAAAAGGTTAGTGGTTAAACAGAATTTAAATTCCAGCCTCAATACTACTACTAAATCACCTTTCTGACTTCATATTGACAGGCCTAATAATATTGAGTAAAAGAGACAAATTCTTCACCTTAACAACGTCCCAAAAAATTAGATTTCGAGAAAGAAAAGCACCACAGAGAGATTGATTATCTCTCCAGTCCTCAGGTAACATTCCTGTTTGTGTGTCGTTGCAGCATAAATATATAGAATTCCTAGGGAACATTGCAGCATCAGAGGCTTGCATCTGCTTGGTGCAGAACTGGTAATTAATGAAAACACCAACCACTGACCAACATCCACCACCAACATCCTAGTCTGTTAACTTGCACAGCATTTTTCAAGTGACCCTGATTACATCAGAACTAAACTACCTGTGTCCTGTGTGCCTAGACACAAAGAGGAAAGCGGAAGGCACAAGTCTAAGCTTGGGAAAAAGCCCCCAATTCCGTAGTTCTGCAGGGATCTAGATCAGGTCACCCTCCTTATTGACACTTGAGGAAGCAGAGGCTGAGGAAGCAGCCTCAGGGCTGTCTCACAGAGCTGCCAAGGCCGATTGCTCCTCGCGCCACTGCCTCTGTAACACTGCATGAGGACTCTCGTGGCAAATTATGGACTTTAATATTTATGCAATAGAATAATATGCAAAAAATCAAAACAATTATTAACAAAAACTACATTTTAGTGCATGCTATTGGAGTCCTTTACATGCAGTTCAAGTTACCCAGGCAGCTTTCTTTACAGACTCAAGGAAAGAAGCATCCTTAGTCACCATCCCTGCCTGGGATATACTTATTTTGACTGTGTAATAAGCCATCTAATCTATACCTAAAACCATATTTTGTTCTTGAAAGTACTGTCGGTATGGTAAGGCTACACGTCTAAAAGACTTGAGATGTTAATGTTTACATTCAATTTTTACAATCAATAAAATGAATGTATTCAGCCAAAGCTTTTTTTTTCTGATATTCTTTATTAAAATTAGCTTAAAACGATCCTCACACCTTCTCACCTTATTTTCTAGCAGTTATGTCATTTCATGCATCATCCTGTGTCTGATCCTGCAGGTGCTCCAAGGCAAAGAATACACTATAGTCTATTGAAAAAGCTCTGTAAGTACAGTGAATTAATATATGTAATTTCTAATGAATGTCCTTTTCCATGAGATTTACATCTGCTCTGGCAGCTTTGAGAACGCTGTCTGTATTAAGAAAGCCCTGAAACAATCTTTGAGTTTTTTTGTGCAGTGGCTTGTACTACAGCACGTATACACCTTGGTATTTCCTGCCCACTCTCCCACAGTTGTTTTCCTTACCTCAAACAACCAGATGAGCAAAGCCGCGATTCCGATGGATCGCATGATGGCTGTGTAGTGATCCAGCAGGGCCTCTCTGCAGCCCTTCACCCAGATATTGAGCTCCTCGGTGAGGAAGTCGTAGTTGTAGTGAGCGCTGTTGTTGGTGAGCTGGTACTGGATGCAGGGCCGCGGGGAGCTGGGGTTGCAGCAGCTGAAGGGCACTCCGTCCACCAGGAACTTCCCGTCAACGTTGCTCTTCAGGCGGCTGCACAAAGACAGAAAGCAAGGGCATTATAAATGTGGCAGCAGCAGCAGCGAACGTCCCTGCTTTTTAATAAAAGCCTGTGTCAAATGTCTGCTGCAAGGCAGGCCACCCCAGCGCTACAAAGGGGATTGCAATACGTGTCTGAGGGGAGGTGCTGCTTGCTGCATGATAGCTGTGTTTCTGGCTTGCTGAAGTATTTCATAGGTATGGTAGCAGTGGAGTATCTCGCGTGGTTCTTGTTATTGTATGTGCAAAATGTTGTGCAAGAGAGCAAGGTGTCCTTTAGATATCTGTGCACTGAAAAATATCTTTTCAATGCTTTGACTTTCCTTTTCTTGGGAAAAAAAAAAAACCTGCTTCAACTACTGGGTCCTTGTGCTGTTTCTAAGCAAACTCCTGTTTCTAAGCAAAAGAAAACCCTCAGAGGGAGCAAGGGAAGAAGGAAGATGGTGAAAGGGAATTTTTTACCTGGCCAATAAAATGGCCAGCATATTTCAGTGGCATGATGCAAAAAGTGCGGCATCCGGAAGGGTTAAAACACATTCTTGTGAAACTTTTGTTCCCACTACCCACAACAGCAGTTTCCAGACTCTGCTTGTTTCCCCCTTGACGCAGTACCACCTGCACCTGTGGCAAATCAAACATTGTTGTGACTTGTTAGAAGGGAAGCAGGAAAGATGTTGGTAAGGCAGCTTGAGGGGGCAACACTTGCTGTAATTCAAAGTGTTCAGAACATTGTAAAACAAAACCAGCTTTTGAGACTCTGAAAAGATGATCTGTAACTAACCAAAGCAGGGCAGGTTGTAGCCCTAGACTCCTATGACCATCTTCCTTTCCCATTGCTTGACTCGCGTGTTGGCCCATGGGGGTGTCAGCAGTGGAGATGTAGGGAAGAGGGGAGAGGTTGGATTATGAGGAAAGGTGGAAAGTTCAGTTTTGCAGAGACCTCGTTTGAGATGTGGGTTCTCAACTGCTCCACTCTTAATTGATGCACTAGAATATGAAGCCAAGAAATCTACTCGGCCCCATCTCCATCCTGCATGAGCTTTCTGAGCAAGTTGCACTACAGGCCTAATGATTTCCTACATGTTTCACCACCAGATTTGGCAATACTATAATCTACTTATACAGCACCAACTTTGACAATAGCAGTCAAGGTGAGATTATCCTGGATCACACATTATAAAGCAAATTCTGCACTTTAGTCACTTCCCTCCCACACATTGATGACCAACATCCCGTGTCTGCATGAGACAAAAAATAACAGGCAGTACATCTCAAAATAATGGTAGCGGTGCCCAGCAGATTAAAATAAGATTTTTTGTTACCACACAGGGGAAAACATTGCTGTTTCTATATGACTCATAGAAATATAATGCAGTTTATTTTACTTTTCCCCTTAGAACAAGATATTGCTGTATGTTTTTGTGGACAATCTGCATTCCTGTGTCGCTTTTCAAAGCAGAAACCGAATTTAAAACACTCCTGAAGTTGATCTGCTTTGTGTCATTTCTGCTGTCCAGCTTCCCTTTCCAGGAGAATTGTTATGAATCCCGCTTTACTGGGGGAGCTGACAGACCTAGGCAGGCTCTGCTCCCTGTTCTCCAAGGTCCTGCCCTCTGCTGCATTTGCAGCTCTGCTGGGCTTTGCAATAATGGCAGCTTCAAATTGCAAGTTTTGTGAAATTAAGACCTTTGGCCTCGCTTCATCTGGCCTTAACATCACTGTTTTTTATTTATTTATTGTCAAGTTCAGTGAAGCCGCGGCTTTGGGAGCTGCCATTCTGGCTTTTGTTATTTAACTGTGTGTTGAAACTTAATAACATGTGATTTTGTAATAGTTGAATGTGATCATTTATCACTTTCATGCCTTTGAGCCTAAGCTTTCTTGGAAGCCTCTGTGAAAAGATTCACCTTAGTTGAGTCAATTGTGGAAGTGGAAACCATGAATGGTTTCTGTGAATCTGGTCTTCCTAAATCCATTATTGCACCACTGCTGATGACCTGTTTTCTTAAGGTCTTCATTAAAGGAGGTGCAATCATAACTCCCACCTGTCTATTCTCTTCCTATCTGATAACTGTATATTAAGAGAAACTGCCAAACTTCTCCTTTTGCATGACGTAGTAGTGAAAATATATCTATTAAGAACCAATCTGAAACATTCTCAGTTAAATCTAATAATAACAGGAAATCATTACAAATTCTTTGTGAATGACTTTTTTTCTTTCCATAGGGTTTTCCCTGTGCCTAGTAACTACTGACTCCACAACGTCTTTGGAAGCCATGTTCAGATAGCGAGGAGACACCCACTGGACTTCAAACCAGTCTCTAAAGCCGCTGTTTCCACAGCACTGGAATCCAATTTGCAACAGGTCCACCGTTCTCTTTAAAAAACACCGCCCAGGAATGTCCGTGTCCTTGTAGTACTTAATGGCATCCCTCAGGCCCAGGTAGAGAGACTCCTCCAGCTCGTTCCTCATGGCATAGCACATGAGGGCGCCCACCAGGATGCAGAAGGTAAAACACAAGGTGCACACGATGTATGGGAGCATGACTAGTTTCCAGCGAGAGAACTTGTTGGCGTCTGAGCAGTCGTAGCAGATTTTGCCGCCCAGGAAGTTGATGATACAGGCTATGACCCCCACGGAGATCAGCATGTTGGGGACAGAGTTAATGTCGCCTTTTGCCATCACTTCGTTGCGTTTCTTGATTTCTATTTTCAGAAAGAGGCCAAGGCTGAAGAGAACGATCCCGCTCACCACAGAAATCCAGTTGAGGATCCAGAGGATCTGAGCCAATTTGTCCCTCTTGGTTTTGGTGAATTTTACTTTGAGGACAGCCATGGTCAGATCAGCGTTAAGAAAAGAAGCGGAGGTCAAGGAAAGCTCGTAAGCTGCTTAGGAGCATATAGCCAAGGCATGCAGTGGAAATCTGTGAAGAGAGGGAGGGAGATTACTGTCTGACTGGATATTTATAGAGACCAAGGAGAATTTCCTCCTGTACTCTGACATTAAGGGAGTGTCCCAGCTCTTCTTTAAATTTCATACAATATAAATATCTTAAAATCATCGTTCCAGTGACTGACTAGAGCATTTATAAACAAGTGACCCCATCAACCCTATGGATTTTTCTCCTTAGAACAATTTTCTATGCAGATCTTCTGATGCCTAGTGTAAATGAGCTATTAGGCTGTCTTTCCCTATAAGAGACCAGTAGCTCTCCTCACTCACCCTACTTATATGTATTTTCTTGATGGTTGTAGGGATTCTTTACCCTTAACTTTCTATGCTATGGTCAGATTTGGGTTCAAAGGTTGTTAAGCAGGCTGAACAGGCATGTTTATACAGCATAATCACAAAAGCCTTATTTCTACATGGGGAAAAAATCTAAAAATATCATCAGAAATATCGTCTGCTGTGGGTGTTTCCGTACAGTTCACTTATCGTGTGTGGTAAAAACACTGTTTCACTAGCAAAAAGTAGTTTTTCATTCAGAAAGACTGGGCTTCAGTAAGACCTTCATTCAGATTCTGAGCTGCCCTTTCCTCTAAGGAAATAATACTAATAATACAGTCAGTCCTGCCTTTTGTCACCTTGATGGTGGCCCTGAGGGCCTGGTTTGCACCAGGCAAGCCCCGCGGTTGCTCCATCCGGCTGAGTTACCAGTGCAGCTGGGCTCCCTTCCAGGACTGCTGCTGCCTCCCAGAGATAGCTGGATTTACTCCTAAATTGATTACAGCTGGCATTACTGCGTCTGGCTGCTGGAAATCCTTTGGCCTTGCCTAGTACACTGTCCCTGGAAGTGTTTGGTGTCAGGATGTGGTACGTGAAGCAGTTTGAGGCATGCGTGTTCTTTTCTACAACTTTTAAATGACTGCCATGTAACTGAAAAGGCACTCTTATTAATTTGAGAATATTTTTCGTAATACAGACATTTCTGTTCCTAAAAAAAAAAAAAAAGAAAACCTACAAAAGAAAGTCTAGGACTAAAGCTTAAACTTGACTGGAAACTAAACCACCTGGACTGTAGAGAGAGATTGGCACGCTGCACCTTTCTTGCCACCCCGCTGGCTGCTCAACCCTCTGCCGCTTCCTGGCTGATAATGACCTCTTTCTCTCTTTCTCTCTTTCTCTCTTCCTCAAGAAGAAAGGTAGCAGCTTCTAACTTTCCTCTCTGATCCAAAGCTCCTTTTATTTTTCTCTGCAAAGGTCACACTGCTGAACTTAATTCGGAGGGCTTCCCACACCCACGCAGGCAGCCTTATATTTGCTATTTGAATGTTTCTCACCTGAAGGAGGAGTTAATGGTCCAAAGGTTATATATCTCCTTTACCCCAGCTATTAGTGGGTCTAAGAAAAGATGCTACCTTTCCCAGCATGTTTTACCCTGCTTCTGCCAACTGCTCCTTTGCACCTCTCCAGTCATACCGCACTCACAGCCGATCACAATCACCGTGAGCAGCTGAGAACACCCGAGGATTAAAGCTCAAAAGATGGTGCTGGAGACAGCGTGTTTTTAGTGCACAGGATATGGTTGTGGAACCAGAGTGCTGGAGGATCTCAGCTCAAGCTGTGAATTCCTACCCTTTAATGTTTCTGATCCTTTGTGATTACCTTTCCTCACCATATGTGAGAACATGGAGCTCTTCTTTTTCTCCCCACAAAACCTGCTTGAAATGTGGTTTTGTACTAATTCAGATTTTTTTTTATTAGAGTGATCTGATACTTTATAAATTTATATTGATGTAATTATGGAGCCATCTTTTGGATACAATTCTGTTAATACATTTGCTTTTATAAATAGTAAAACATAATCATGTATATTTGGGAAAATGAGAAAGTACATACAGCTTTATTCATGCATAACTGTTTTAAAACTAGTGGGCTTTAGGCTCTGCTACTTAACTTTATCTGAATAAGACCAGTATCACATAGAAAGGCACAAAAACCTTCTACAGACAAACACTATAGAGTGCAGTTTAAAATGGTAACGATATCCTAGGGCCTTCCTCTGTAGATGTCAGAAGGAAGGAACTGTATTTGTGCAGACATTGAATAGGCCGCTCTGTTCATTTGGGGATTCGGTTAGATGTTGTCATGCTCTTGAATATCAACACATCTTCCTTACTATGAGTGCTAATTTATTCATGCTGCACTTATTTTGCATTGTGTTTAGTTAGTGAGGAAACCAATTCCCCGGTAAGTTATTCATCTGTGTATCACTTGTACAATATACAGAACAGTGCATAGAATACTGTGCAAAATACACAATGTTTTTCCTTACCTGACTTCCTGACTTCCAAAGGCACTGAGGCCAGCAGCACTCTTTGACTTCATAAGCAGGGACCTATTTTTAATAATTATTAAACCTGGTTTTCAGTTATAATTGGCTATTGCTTATGATCATATTGTGATAGTCATATTGATTATAATGATGAAAAATGATAATTGAAAATAATTTATAAAATCATAATATTTTCTTCATTCCCCAGTAGTATACTTCAGCCCTCATTTAAAAGGATCATACAGTGCTGGCAGAGAGGTAAGCCCGCATATGAATTCAGCTGACAGCCTGTCTGCTAAGTCTGGTGACAGTCGCTCTGACTGACAGTAGCTCTGACTGCTTCCCCAGTTAAGCAGTTCATGACTTGAACTTAAATAGTTGTCGGTGGCTGCTGCAAATAGGTTTATTTGTCCCTGATGCTGCCGTGTCCGCGCACGCAACAACAGAGCAAAGCTGCTGGTCTGGGTTCCTGGCTGCCACCGTGGCACTGAGGCGCCAGTGCCTATGACTGCCTCACCCGGGGTTCATTTTCTGTGAAATAGGCAGGAGGTCTCGTGTTCCTGGCTTCTAAGTGGGTATTTCCCAGGTATTTTCCCCTTTTTGTGCATGCTTAGTTTTCAGTTTACTGCAAGAGATCTTCCAGCTGGAAGAGCTGAAGTGCAATTACGAGCTAAAAGTGGCATTATCTTACTCTGCCATATATATCTGCTGCTCTCTAAATTATATTTGCAAAAGTGACTACTGTAAAACCACAAATGCTCCTAGCATTTCTGTGGCACTAGCCCATTTATCCAACCTCTGCATTGCTGTTTTGCATGAGCGACTCCAACATGATGAAGCATACCCATGCAGCCAATTTTTGCCCAACAATCAAGAAGAGAAATATTCCTTTCAACTGAAGAAGCCCAATAAATGTGAAACTCTCACCTATATTATCTATACTGTTCTTGAGCTTTTCTAGTCTAACCGCACTTCAAACAGGGCTTCCTTCAGTATCCTGTAGCCGTTTGCTTTCAGGATGTCACTTACATATTTCGTTGTTATCAACTAATTGCATAGAACATGACAGCCCACAGCTATTTATTTGTTCATAAAATATACTTACTGGATGCAAATTGTCTCAAGAAATTTGGCTTGCAAATTCATCATAAAACAGCCACGTTTTATCTCATCAACTTCAGTAAAATCTGTTCAGCGTAGCAAATATTCCTATCTGTGATGCACTGTGAAAAAAGAAACCACTAACCTGATTTAGAGGACTGAGTAAGATCTCAAAACTGGTACCTTGCTGCATACAGAGGATAAAATATCCGGAAGATGCATCCTTAGGAAGATTCAGGAACTGATTTCCAGATGTCTCTGTAGTTCTCCTGACTTTACACTGACTCGCCAGTGGAGATGGAGAAAAAGACCTCAGCTCTCCTGCCCGTGCTAATCTCTTTTGAATCTCTAATCATAGTAAAGAGATTTATTTCAAGGTTCTTATGCCATCAGGTTAAGTCCTTCAAAACAGGCCAATTAACTGCATGTGAGCTGAGATCTCACCAACAAACTGGATTTATGGCAATTTGTTTTACTATTTTAACTTCTAAAGCATGGGCTGCTAAGGAACAGAGATTATTGCTTCAGTATTTTATAAGGTCTTTGTTAGGTCTTAAGATCTTAATTTGATTTCATCAATAGGCATGAAGGAGAATGAAAATAATGAAACTATGCAACTGTGTGAAGGGAAAATCTAGTTTAGGCAGTCATTATTTACATTCATTATAATGTAACTTAACCATCATTCCTTATTTTGTTGCTTTGGAATTTTTCTTTCCTCTGACTCTGTATTGACTGTGATTATGTCCAGGCTCAGAGTTCAAGTATCTGAAAACGGCTGGATCAGCCCAAATGACTCACAGTAGGTTCCGTTTCGGGAAAGCATCCAATCTCAAGAACAATCTAATAGAAATGTCTCTCCTGAACGTCTAAAAGCTTTATCCCAAGCCAGAAGCAAAAAAAAAAAAAAAATAAAAGAAAAGAAAGAAATCTTGTCTTTCTTCCATTTCTATTATATTTGTACTGACCACAAGGAATATATTAGATATCTAAAATAACTTCATAAATTTGATCTGTACATTTATAGGATACACAAGTCTACATGTTGGCCTGGGCTTTTTACGGTTTTGCTTGGGCTGGGATGTGGTACATTAAAAAGGCTGGGCAGTCAAGTCCTTTTCTTCTGCCAAGACAAAATTTTAAAAAGTCTGTGCAAATCTAGACATATATTATCGCTAAGCACTGGAAGATGTTATTGCCTCAGACCTAGTCATAGATGAGGCACCTTCCCTGGTGTTGCTTTGCAGGATAAAGCCAGTACTTCTGTGCACTGGAAGCAAGCAGGCAGAAGGTGGCAGTGCTGCTGTGCAGAGCTCTCCCTCCAGCTTCAAGTAAGAAACTTTCTTTTACTTGTGCTGCAGAGCAGAGGTCACCCAAGCAGCCACTGGAAGCTTAGGCTGGATCATTTTAAGAAAGAATTGACATCCAATCTTGATGCAATTAGTGGTCAATGTTGCCCATATTCTTTACTCTGCCTCTTACTGGGAAACGGTCTTTGCTGCAAAGTTTATATTCAAAGTTGAATTATTCAGAAATTAGTTGTGATTTATCGCCATCGATAACCAACCATGATGCACTTCACTACAGACCTGCTGGGAAGTCTGCACACCAGGACCCTAGTGACAGAGTAGCATTTTGCAGGCCAGCAGGAGTGTTTGCACGTCAAGCTGCCATCAGTCACCCAGCAGGGTAGAAAGAATCAACATACTCCCCTGCTAGGAGTGGAGTTTGGTGTGCTGTGGCTTTGGGTCTAAAAGGAGAAATTCAGTAAATATTTGGCCAATCATTTATTTTTTTTCAATTCTGTTCGTATACTACTCCACAAGGATGGATGTGTTATAAAGTAGCCTGATTGAAAACTACTTGGGATGATGTAAAATACAGAATTTCCTGTAAAATACAGAATTGTATTTTATATATCATTTCCAGCAATGAAATTATTCCTGTATTTTGATAGCTTTCCATTTATTCTTGTATTTACTGCAAATAGTAATAGCTAGTAAGAGATTCTGGGGTAATGAACTAAAACAAATGGACAGTAACTTAAATGCATGCCATTGCTATTCTGTAATACCACAAAGAATATTGCAAAGTTGCACTTTTCCACAACTAGTTATGTTGTACTACAGCTCTACCAGTATTATGTTCCATACAAAATACAAGTATTGTAAGAGACCATATCTCATTTCACTACCTCAAAAGTTTCATAGACAAAACAAACAAATCAGAAAAAAAGTACTATAATACCCATTTCTCAATATGTAAGATACAATGTTGTACTGTATTTACAACAATAAGGATGTAGAAGCCAGTCTTAAGTAAAAATGACATTCTAATGGACTTGCCTAAGTTGCATTGCACACATATTGCTCGCCTTCAGGGCTCCTATATGTTCAGGGAAGCATCGTTTGGACACCAGTCAGGCTGGCTCTGATTCCAGTCTCTAGGAGCTGAACTGTCCCTCGCCTCTGAGTCATCAGCTCCTGACTCACGGTGAGTCATTACAGGGGAGAGCTAAGGCGCAGAAAGAGTGTGTTCCCTCTAAAATCAGGGCAGCTGTTTGTGGTAGAGTGGGAAATTCAACCTGTGTTTTAAATCTTGATAAAATAAAACTTCCATAACAACTGTGACCTGTTCCTCAAGAGCGGAATCCTTTTTTATATTATTGAGAATCAGACTGGGCAGCAGTCTTGCTTTCCACCTTCGTATCTTATTCACTAGCTACTGTAACATCCCAAGCCAGTCATCAGCAGATGGACCTATCCAGGTATTGGGAAGGCTCTCCCCCGCCAAAGAAGTCTCATTACATAATGAGGTAAAATTTTCTTTTTCTATTCCATATATGATAGCCTCAATAATTTTAGTGCACTGTGCTGTCTATTAACCCTTCTTTTTCTAGCAATACAGACAATTACTCCCAAATACCTCCTCAAAGTTATTGCATCTTCCATGCAAGTCAGGACATATACTTGTTCTTATGTTATTACAAAGCTTTGGTTGATGTCATTTTTTACTCTTCAGATATCATCGGAACAACTCAGAATATCTTCTTTTAGGAAATCTGAGATTCTTTTTAAAAGATACAGAAGAAAAAGTTACAAAGACAGTTGCAAAAAAATAAACTGATAAAATGTATGAAGTTATCAGACAGTAACAGCAAGTAGACACAGTGCCTTTAGGGCTCTCCTCTATTGAAAAAGATATACAAGATCCCTCTGTCATTGCAATAGTGACTTCTTGGTGAGACTCGTGATTCAGGAATTAAAACTAAAGGAACTGGGCTTTTTTAGAGTGGAGAAGAAAAATGATGGCATGTGATAATAGCATTTGAATAATTTCAATGTAGCTCTACAGAGGAAGAGAATAAATGGCCTTTAGTTATAAAAGGAGAAATAATGGATTTAAATTACCAAAGGAGAGATTTATGTTACATTTAGGAAATCTTTCTTTTACTGAGAATAGTGAAAAACTGAATCAGATTATCTAGGGAAACTGCTGAATTTCAATCAACAGAGTGTTTTATAGGAAAAGGGGGGGAAAAAAAGAGGAGAAGTGCTGTGCAGGCACATGGCAAGGGCAGCTGCTGCTACCTGCTGCTGCTCTACATGTCTTAAGGTCTCTTCCATCCCAGCTGTCTGTGAATCTTCATTTGCAGTGCACTGGATATTTGTTTACTCATCTACTCACCTTTGTAAGTAATATTCCATCTTTAGTCAGTACCTCTTCTGCTCAAGGCTTTTGCCTGAAACATGAACCTGTAAAATGCATTTTCCTTTCTAATCGTCAGTGAGAGCATCGTTTCCACCTCCATTTTTATACTTATTTAGGTACAACTTTCAATACATTCCAGGACTTGGTGGATGTTCATTTACTGACTAATCATACCTATGAATTTGTCACCTCTTAGAAATGAATATTTATTAAGACTGTGCATCTTGTTATCTAGTTTTTCCTTTTTATTATTTCTTCATTTTTTCCCTTTTCTTTGAAATCTTTTCCAACAACTACTTTATTTCTCATTTTCCGACATGCAAAGAAATTTTCTGGAGCAATATCTCCTACATCTGGGGTCAGCTAAACAGAAATATTATTACAGAAAGAAAGAAATAACCCAGCTCTCATGCTGCCTAGGCAGAAGAGGGTTCAAGTGAAAGTCTTTGTAAATGTACTTTGCAAAATGAATCATCTACTCCCATACACATTTATTTCAGGAAAATAACAGCACAGTTTTGAAAGTCTTAACAAGTTGTTAATCAGTTGTCATTTTTCTCTGTAAGCAGATGTATGTGTATGTTTGTATACAGGTTTTGCTTTTTAAAATTTAAGTTTAAAACTTAAAAACAACACTAATGAAAACACTTGTATCTCACAAATCTTACTGTGAAACAGATGTTCAGGAAAGTAAATTTATCCACTGTGAAGTCTACGAAAGCCAAAGTTGAAAACCTAGAAATTTGTGCTCAATCCGTAACAATTCAAGAAGTTCTGTTCTGGTTCATCAACAGGAAGAGGAGGAGGCAGCTAGGAGTTTGGCTTAGTGTGGCTATATTCTCATTCTCTGTTCTTCTTTAATTAAAAAGAAAAATAGAGTTGTGTCAAGTTATTTTCAGAAATATTTGCTATCACTTTCTCTTTACATGGTTGTTCTATAAATTTGTAAAATTCAGAATAGTTCTATTTATTCAGTCTCATTAATTATTGTTAAATATTGAAGTGATATTTGATATGTAAGAACCTATATACTGTACTGTGGATTATTTTTCATGCAATCACCCCGACAGGAAAATTGTCTTGCTCCAAACACATGCCAGCACAAATAACCTGCTATCTCTTTTGTTTTATTCATAGAATTCCATAGCAACTACTCTGTTATAATGAAGTTTTGTCAGGACAATTTACAGAGTTTGGAAGAAATGAAGACATCTGTTTTCTTGCTCTCTCCCTTCGAAGTTCCAATCTGCAGCACTTGGGTCCAGACTGCAAGGACAGAAAAGTGAAGTTAGATATTCAGGATGGAACTAAGATGAGACACAGGCTGCTTTACTGATTTACTTGCAGCTTCTGACCACCTATTTAGAAATCTTCAGAACAAATATAAAGTTATCCATCTGCAGAACATTTTACCACTACTAAATAAGGAAACATTCCTACATAACTTTATATGGCCTCTGCTGTAACAGACCCAAGCTTCTGCTCATATAATCCTCTGGGCTTCAGAAGAGTTAAGCCAGCAGAGAACTGTTCCCAGTACTTGTTCTTTTCCATCACAAGGTAAAAACCTTTTCACAGCAAAACCTGAACCTTTGTTCGCTCAAGGTATGATGTGATTTTGATGATTTATTTATAAAATTTTGTGCATAATTAAGACTAAGCGTGGTAGTCTATTTACGGCATAAATGCTTTTCAGAAATAATGAATGTAATTTTTGTAAGAAGAAATGTGTTTACAGTACAGAGTCTCATATGTAAAACATACACATGAGAATCCACCCTGAGGTAAGA
>JAVCKT010032862.1:0-12824 GCA_032273925.1 Rhynchotus rufescens
TGTCATCCTTCCTTTCTGATTTCACCATAAAGGACTGGCTGCTCTGAGCATCTAAAGAGAATCAGCTCCTCTCACCTTCTAATCCTCTCTGGAAAGGCCTTCCAGACTTGAGTGTCAAGCTCCTAAGACTCACCAACAAATGAGAGTCAGCTGGTGATTTCATTCACTGACTCCCACCTGTATGCTGACAGACTCTGGTAAGAGTGAAGACTTGATAGTGAGGAACTCTTGCTAGCCATCCCTCCTATCTTTGGCAATCAGGCTGACATCCCACTCCAGAAGAGAGGATCGAGACTTTCAAGAGACACAGTCTGCTCACCTGGTAGGTTGAGATCTCCTAGGAGGTCAAGCAGCTCTCCACCGGCGGAAGCTGGCTTGCTTGAAGGTGCAGTGGGGATTACAGGTGTTATATCATTTCCCCCCAACAAATCCAACAAATCATTTGCCTAATGAAAAAGTGGACATAACAGTGTGTGTGTATATATACACACACACACACACACACACACACACACATTGGACATAACTCAATTCTCTGCTGTTTTCCTCTGCAAATAATGATTTCCACTTGCTCTCAGCTTAAAGGCTAACAAAGCTGCTGGCCACAGTTATATATCCCATGAAAGATCTAATTTCCATGCTCTCAGGAACACAGTGACAGTAAAACATAGAGTTTGTGGACAGTGAGATAGGTCAGTCTTTTACACCACTTCATCCCAACTTGCTCTTGTACTCCTCTCACAACCTCTTCTCCACAAATGCTCTTAGCATGAGAATCGTTAAGGTAGAGTATGATACAATCAACGATCAGTGTATATAAATATCTTAAGAGACAGAGCGGGGAGGATGGGTCCAACCACTTTTCAGTGGTGGTCAGTGATAAGGACTAGAGGAAATAGCCACAAACTGAGGCACTAGAAGTTCCATGGGAACTTAAGGAACAATTTCCTGACAGTGAGGGTGACAGAGCACTGGAACAGGCTGCCAGGACAGGTTGTAGAATCTCCTCTGGAGATCTTCAAATCCACTTGGAGGCGACCTTGCATAACATGCTCTAGATGACCAAGCATGTGCAGGGGGGTTCGACTAGATGATCTCTAAAGGTCTCTTCCAATCTTAAGAGTTTTACGAAGGATTTCACCACCAGGTCAGAACCAGGGAAAAAACATGGACCGGGAAGGAGACTGTATCAAGTTATTGTTGAAAAGCAGAAAGTACAGTGGTCTGACACTGGAAACTTATCCCAGACCAGTTTCCATTACCTGGCTGGTAGGCTGCAATCCAGTGGATGGAGGTTTGGTTTCCAACACTGCTGGTTCCGTCTCTCCATTGGTTTGTACAATCTCTGTGGGGCCATTTGTGGTGGCCTTCTCCATTACGGGCATTCTCTCAAGCAGGGCTGGCCTGAAAGAAGCTGACATAGTTACACTGTGCCATCTTCCCAGATCCCAATCCAAGTACTCACACACTCAGGAGATGACGTACATAGGACGACCTGCCTTTTCCTTTTGGACCCAATACAGGCAAAATATAAGACTGCATGAGTCAGTTCAAGGTGGTCAGAGACAATCCTCCACCTTCTGCATCAGTCTTAACACATGAGCGAACAGCTGGAAGTCGCAACAGACTCTCCTGCCCTCTGTCCTAGAACTTGACACAGTTTACATTGTAGAGCTGGCATAACCTCGGGCATAACCCCAAGGACTTAAGGATTAAAGAACTGAGCAATGGTGGATTAATGCAGGCACAGGGCACTCAATGGCTCTGTTCTGCACACAGCTGATTCAGAGCCAAGACAGACAAACATCTCCTTGAAGAAAGATTAACCACATAGGAAAAAAAGGCAAAAGTTGGACAAATGAAACATCATTTAACCAAATTCCATTTTCCAAAGAGATGAAGTTGTATCCTTCAGGGTACTCTCCTAAAAGTATACAGAGTCTGATGAGAAGACCCAGAATCTGGACACCAAGAGAAACAGTAAAGGTCCATAAAGGGAAAAATCAGTTTGTAATATAAAAATGGCAGGTAGATCAAGACACAGAATGCTGTCTATACATCTTTTGGATTTTAAGTTTTTCAGCATCTCTAAACCCAAGAGCTGGCTGCATCTTCAAACAAAAACAAAGTCTTAATAAGAAACTGTTAAACATCAATATTTTCACTGGAAGGAGGAAGGAAAAAAAAAAATGGCTCTCTCTTTTAAGACTGAACACTGCATGAAGTTTACATGCTTTTCTTCTCTCTCCCCAAAAAACATGAATGGATATACTGTTATTTGATCAGGAGTCAGCTGATCACCAGACTGATGTCTGCAGTGGTTAGATCAGATCAAAAGTCTTTCATGTTGTATTTTTCTAAACTCATTCACAAGCCCTTATGTGAAGCCCTAGGCAATTCACATGTCCTAGCTTGTTCATGTGACTCTTTCAAGGAAACAATTACAGTTCCTGCATGGATCCTAAAGGGATTAGGGAAGAGAAAAAAATCACAGTGATGTGTCCTACAGAGTAAAAAATGGGATGGTAACTATGGAAAACCCATCCCATATCTTCAAAACAAGGTTCAATGTGAAATACCTTCAAAACAAGGTTTGAAAGCCCCTACAAACACAGGTGTATGTAGTCTAGTGACATTCATTTTCACTCTGTCCTGCCACGGAGGCTCCGAAATGGTTGTTCCTCTAAGTCATCATATTACACCATATTTACACAAACATGGCAATTCTGGCTCTTCCAGATCAGGTATTCCCCTATCCTCAACCCACCCATCCAAACAATATATTTTTAAAATAGCATTTAGAACGTAATCTTATGGAAAGATGACCAGAGTGGATGAATTTAATCTCCACAGGCTTCCTCCAAACTTATGTGCCATGTGCAACAGAGACAATGCTCCTATGTATACTCAATTAACTACTGCATGCAGCACAGGAATGACGATTGTAAGAATAGCTATTCCAACAAAGCAGGTTTTGAAATTCTCGTAGAGAAGCAACCAGTGCAGTAAAACAATGAAGACAGGAGATCTCTAAATTATAAGGTGCAAGGAGGCTAACATGCTCACAGACTATGAAACAGGGACACTAAAGTAAATTAAAAAGAAGTTCTGAAATGAAAAGTATTATCAGAATCGAAGAATTGTTTCAAATTCAGGATACAATGCATGTGAAGGGATAAAAGGTCAACAGATCTCTCAATGTTTATGACCATTTAAGTTTTAAAATTAAATTAATTAATTTAAAATTAATTAAAAGCAGAGAGTAACAAAGATGATTAAGGGAATGGAACATCTCTCGTATGAGGAGAGACCGAGTTGGGCCTGTTCAACTTGAGAAGAGAACGCTGAGAGGGGATCTGATTAACATTACATGAAGGGAGAATGCAGGGAGGAAGGAGCCAAGCTCTTCTCAGTGGTGGCCAGTGACAGGACAAGGGGAAATGGGTATAAGCTGAAACACAGGAAGTTCCATCTCCAGGTGAGGAGGAACTTCTTTCCTGTGAGGGTGACAGAGCCCTGGAACAGGCTGCCCAGGGGTGTTGTAGACTCTCCCTCTCCGGAGATCTTCAAAACCCGCCTGGATGCCACCCTGTGCCACACGCTCTAGGTGTGCCTGGTTGAGCAGGAAGGTTGGCCTGGATGATCTCTAGAGGTCCCTTCCAACCTTGAACATTCTGGGATTCTGTAAAGATTAGTTTTAAAATCAGCTGGAACCCAATGACTGCTGAAATGCTGACAAAGGAAAAGCTATCTGCAGTTGTTCACTTGGCCAGTACATTTAAGATTCAACACATGCAAGTGAAAATTAGCCAAGTTCAAGCTCAAAAGAATATTTGTGCTTTGACAGAAAAAGTTACTTATCACACAGTATCTTCTCCTAGGATATGCTAATTTTTTTAAGCATTCAGTAACCCTACAGATCAAAGATTCTAGTCCCTCTATAATCCTAGCAGCATCACTGGGTAAAGCTCTCTGGTTGTGCTATCCAGGAAGTCAGAGTAGATTGTAATCATGTCTTTTCAAATACCAAAGCTTATCAGCACTTACCTCATGTGGTCATATTTCTTAAAAAGTGCATTATATTCCACTGCCCTCTGCTGTAGCTCCACATCAATGCTGCTGCCATAAATGGAGACCACCTTCTTAATGCGACTGCCAAGCAAAATAAAAAGCCATAGAATTACCAGAACTGAACTAAGCTGTATCAGACACTAGATCACCATCTGGCTTCTGCTCAATAGACATCCTGTGCCTCTGACTTGAAACATCAGTCACTGCTATTTCACTAAATATCTATGCAATCTAAATTTTTGAACTGTTCTGTCCCTCTTCACAACAGAATTAACAGCTGTTTAATATACCATAGAGCATATCATGCTGGGGATAAATTGTCCACAGACATGTCATTGGGAAGAAACATGACTATTTTTCTCACCATCATTACAGAAAATAACTGGAAAGATGCAGACTGTCTTTCCCATTAGAAAATTTTCAAATAAGGCAATATGTGTTAAGCCTCCACACAGAAAGAGGCTATCCAAACAGAGGAACTGGTACCACTCAGAGCAATAGTGCAACCCACCCACAAGGTAAGGAGGACTGTAAAAGCCAATAAATAATAAGGATAAAAGTATTGTAAACCATGGAAGCAAGATATGCACAAAAATACTTATTTTTACAGAAGAAACTGATGCCTACATATTTGTAACAAAGCCCTGTGCGGTACAACACCATAAAGAACTCACTTGACAGTACAGGTGAACCTTGTGGAAAGCTTCATGATGGCAGTAAGAGCATAACCACGTGTAACAGATGCAGACATATTAGATATCAGGACACTTTCTAAAATATCAAGAACTTCATCCTCTGTTACCTGTAAAGGCAAAGAAAGATTGAGCTGAGACAGAGAGGCTTTGCAGTAAACCTTCCACAGCCTTCTATTAAATGGGTGTTTACTACCTCCTCAGCAACCTTGTGAGCCCGCAGCACATGCTCACAATGCATGGGCCAAGTGTGTCTATGTGGGCATCTTATGATATTACTTTTAAAACACAGGTCCTGTTCCACACACTGAAAAGAAGGTTTACCACTGAAAAAACAAAAACAAAACAAAACAAAAAAAACAACAAAAAAAAACCCACTAAAACCCCTGACAGACACCCTGAAAGCTAGGTTAGCACCGAAACCAGAGCACTGCCCAGTGTAAGTCAGAGATAAAGCTGGTTATGTGACAGAGCCCATGCCTGTAGCATGGGAAGGAGATTCCAGTGCAGTAGGTCAGCATCATGGATGTTATTGCTATGTATGTGGCACAAGTACTCCCCCAACCACCATCTGATCAAGCAGTCCAGGCTCAGCTAACTATATGCTCATTCTCCTTTCCAAAGCTATACCTGGATTGGTTCCTCTTCTTCACACTGACCAGACACCAGCAGATCTCCATACTCCCCTATGCACCAGGAGGCCACTTGAACCAGGGGTTGCTGTTGGAAGAGAAAAAACAAACAAAAGAATCAGATGCTTCAAAGAGATGCCTTTTTGATGAGGTAAAACACCACCATTTTCATGAGCAAGTTTCACCCTCCTTCCAGTCAAGGAAGTTCTCTATGGCAAAAAAAATGAGTATTTGATTTCACTGAAAATCTTTGCGAGAATTGAAGATATGTTAAAGACAGAAAGAAGTCATATATTATCTGCAATTTGGCCTTTGGGGCTAGACAGTGTAATGCTGACTTTCCTTGAGCTGTTTAGGAAACATGCTTATTGGAATATAACAAGGAAATTGAAGCTGGTCATTCTGGGTATTACCTGGGAGTAGTCACCGAGGATGGCTTTGTAGAGTCTCTGCACAGTGTAGGCGTGCATCTCCACACTATTAGTTATTAGCTGAATCAGGTTTGGAACAGCATCATCACGCACATAGCTTCCTGCCTGCAAGAAGTATTTGTGTAATCAAGCAACACACAGAAGTTGTTCGGTTTCGCTATCTGATCCTTAATAACACACAGCACTTGCTGATGTCCTTCAGAAGGCTAGCTGGTGTGCACACAGGTAATAATCAAGCAACTTCTATCCCCAAGTGCTTCATAGTTGATTTTGAGCTGAATCAGATCAATACATCTTCATCAAGCACTCTGATATACCAGAGGAAAACTATGCTATCAATATTGTGAATGTCTATAAAAATGAAATGATAGAGATAGATAGAAGTGCCCTGTGATTTAGAAACACAAAAGAAAGCAATACAGAAAACATCTTTTGTTGGGGGCAAATAGGAGGCTTTAGTCAAAGCAATAAACTCTAGGAGCAGAAGGCAACTTATTCATTCCTTTCTCAAGTCAGATTCCATGCTAATCAGCACAAGGTCCAGGGACTTGCTTGCCCAGCACTCTTTAGTTACTGGACGCGAAGATGCAGTTCAGAGCTAGGGAACAGCCCGCTTCCAGGCTGGCAAAATAAATGCAAAAATACACAATCACATAGCCTTGGTGCTGAAGGAAAGATGTACACTGCCTAATTACTGTTCTGTTCATATATGCTTATGGCACTGAGAAAAGAATATGTAAAAAAGAAAGAAATCAAACAGATCCAAGTAAGTCAACTAAGTTAGAAACCAACTAGCCAAAGCAGGAAGCAGAGACCATTATTCTGTTTTCATCCTGTATGTCTGGTAGGCTGAAAAAGATGACTAAAGAGCAACAGATAGTCTAACAGAAACAATTTCATAAGTGGTTTCTCCATCAGTTTAGAAAGAAGAAGTTACTTTAACAAAATAAATATTTTGAAAGTCATTCTCATAGCTAACCTTCTAACTGAAATCAATTCTCAGTCTACTTTCAGGTACACACTTGCATGATAGCACACAAGTCAGAGATTTACTTCCTGATAAACTTCTCAAATTTTAACATTCACACTGATAAAATCATTTTCCACACCTCAGCTTGGGAAACACTGCCAACTCAAGTTGGCAAGACCTCCTTCCTCTAGTTTGCTGAAACACTCCAGTTTCACCTTATTTGTGAGGCTTACAAAAAAATAAAGCTTTCATAAATTCAGTTTGGAAGAGTTCTAAGGCATGATGTCATTCTCTTTCTAAGTCACTTAGGGCTGTATTCACTCATCCTTGAAAGGACTGTAATTAAAGCAAAGAGAGCAGAGGAGCTGCCTGATCTGGAAGCAAATGCGGTTATGGCAGCAGAAATACGGATCTTGTTACACTCAATCTTACATGAATTCTTTCTGAAGTTATATATGTTTTCCAAAAATCATTTACCTCCTGACAGACAGCCTTAGGTCAATACCTTACTCATGTAAGTATATGCTAAAAGGCATTTGTGTATTGTGGCTATAGAGACTGTCAGGTAATAAATAAAGCTACCACTTTATGATGAATAACTTCTTACAAAATCCAAGGGTTCTTGTGTAAGCACATGAGAGAGAACTCAACTTACCGTTGTTAAGACTCTCATAATTGTATCTATGTGCCAGCGTTTAGAAGGCGCATATCTATCAAAGAAAAAAATAAAAGGTACAAATTACAGAACAATAACTATTACCATTTGAATAACAGCAAGAAGATCAACTATCAGTTTTCCATTTCAGCCATCTCTTGCTTCCTAGCAAATCATGCCATTCTTTGACATTTTGTATCCATGCTGTCACCGGAAGCCTGAATGAATACATAGTTAAGAAATAGCACAACAGTACCTGGCACATACAATAATTCAAGATCAAGCTGCCGATTACAATAGTAGAACACTAATGAAATCATCTCACAGAGCTCATCTGGGAGAACACACAGCTGTCAACACAACACCTGCTCCAAACAGTGATAGAAATCAATACATTAGACTTCTTTATGATCTAATGTCTACCATATAAATCCTTGGTTCAGAGCACCACAGGCAGCATGCCCTATTCTTCAGGGTGAGTAAAGCTGATAAACTAACCACAGGCTAGTAAATGAAGAGGAGATGATCAATATGCTCTCTGTCGTGTGAGACAACGTGTGGGGGTACAACATAACACTTATAAATCCCAGGATGGACAAAATAAATAAACAAACATATAATAAAAAAAAAAAAAATGCAAGTAAATGGACATCATACTTTTCTGCAGCAAGAAATATTCCAGATGCACAGTCTGCCTTGAACTCTGGTTCACAGGAATCCAGAAAATACAACAACTCCTTCATCATTCCACGGACATTGTTCCCATTAACAAGAGCAAAACTCAGTTCCATTGCACGCCTAAGACAAGAGACAGAAAAACAAAACAATCAAACAAAAAACCCCACATAAAATATCTTCCAGCTACTCAACGTGCTTAGATAAAGAAACCAATTTTCATTATCCTAGGAGAATGGTCTTCTGTAATTAACATTCCAGTATTTTCCATAGTCAAACACTAAATACAAACCATAAAAAAAAAAAAAAAAAAGAGGTGAAGTGGGGAGTCTCTAGTACTTTCTAGAAACATCTGAGCAGACATTTCAAAGGCTAGAAATATACTTCACCAAACAGTTTATAACCATTTAGTGATTATCTGAACATCTAGGTATTTGCAATTATATGTTGGTTACATCTGACAAACAACTGCAAGGAAAGAAACTTATCCAAGCTACAGCTCACTTTCTCCAATTTCAGCAATTTAAATCCACAAGGGGCTTCTTCCGACTCTTATGGAGAGTTCTAAATAAAATACTAACTTACAAGCTTTATTATATCTTGTCAGTTAGACTACATAAGATTTCTAGAGTTCAAAGGTACCCTGATGCGCTTCTCAGAACCCATTTTATTTTCATTCTCCATGGGTTGACACCACAAGTAGACGGAGTACTGGCAATTTGAGATTCCTTGCTGTGTTCACCCAACAGTCAGAGGTTACCCTTTGCCCTTCCACCTGAAGCTTCTGTCGTTAGACTTGGCACTGCTCTTCCATCCTTACCAGCTTTTTGGTATGAAGACTATGTTTAAATGTGATAGATTACTTGGCTTATGACTATAACCTTGGCAACTAGTTATGTTAAAATGCACTAAACTAACGCATTAAAAATAGCCTCCCTGAACAACCCAGATTGCTCGAAAACTGAATGCTCAGCATGAGTGAGAACTCCTCCCCTGATCTGTGTGCCCTCCACACTATCAGCAACTTTATTCTCTGCCTCTCATTTGGATAGGTTATCAAAACACTAGTGTTTCACGGTAAGGATTCTTACTGCACATTAAAAACTTCCCCATTTCAATAAGCTTTTGAAAATCACCTGGCCACTTACTGAACTACTTACATACAATGATTGTGTAGTCTGTTGTAAGAGAAATGTTGCAAAATATTACATGAAATGACTTAAAATCTACTAATTTATATCTAAACAAATCTATTTTAATATCCAACCTCAATTTTCATTAAAATCACATTGACTGACAAAAATTAGGCTGCCATCTTGTCACACTGATTCCACCTTGCTCCAGGATCAAGCTAGTTAACATGCTACCACACGGAAACAGTGTTTTCTTTCCTATCTGCCTTATATTTTCCCAGTGTTCATGAAACATTAACAAAATATATCAGACATATTGCCCAACCCAGTGGTATTAAGCACAAGCTATTTATTCTTGAAATTCTGAAAACAACTGACTTGCACTGCTTCTTACCTAGCATTCTTACTTGGTAGGAAGAAATATTTCTATAATAATGTGAATTGTAAAGGTGTTACCCAGTTCCCCCCCCTCCTCCCCGAAGTAATGCTCAGTGACCTAGAGAGAGTGTGGGATTTTTTTTAAAAAAAGAAAAAAAGGTGAGCAGAAGTAGGGTGGAAATATATGACCAAATCGCTACCTTTTATCATCTATACCTATGCATGGGAGAACTGCTAGAATTGCTGTCATTCTTCCAATCAGTTCTCAACTCCATATGCTTAACTTTGCTGAATTCTATGTTTATTCATATTTTTTCACTCACATTATAGCAAATGAATTAGCATTAGAGGTGCACAAATGTCCTCCACAATCTTAACACAAAGCATTCATCTCAACACATAGGGCTTACCTTCAATCATATTACAGAATTCTGTCACAATATTCCTTTTCAAGTAATTTGATAATAACAGTAAGTAGATGGATATGACTTTAATTAAAGGTCATATACATAGACCAATAATGGTTAAAAGATGGAAAAAACAATGCTACAGATGGCAACCAAAACCACACAGAGAATCACGTCCTTCTGTGAAGTCCCAGCCACCGGAACACATCTCCTGGGACTCTGATATTCAGTCAGAGTATCACTTCAATGAGGCCAGTGTGTTGTCAGCAGCTCGAGTGTCAGCATGGCAACATCACGCTCTGCCGATGGATCACTCAAAGCTTCATCCCCCAACAGCACTTGGACTCGAAGCTCTAGTGTTTTCAGCATACCTGTGTTTTCCTAGCGGGCACTAATAAAATGCTTTTGTGAACTTTCATCCGAAACTTAGATGTGGCTTTTCTATTCCACAGCCCCATACAGCCTCTGGCACAGAACAGCAGTACCAGTCTGACAAGCTCACCATGTAAGACACAAATTTACCTTTTGGGATGGAACAAGATTGTAAAGCTAGATTATAAAATCTAGGTGTAATCACAAGATGATTAAAACTAAGATTCAGCAGAAAGATTTAATGAAACCAGAATAGGAAACAAATCAAAAAAATGAGCAGCACTGCCGAAATCTAGACATTAAAACAGAGGCATAAATTTGAAAAAGGCCAATGAGCATGAATATCTATAGCATTTATTCACTGTTTGACAGGGCAAAGAAAAGAGAATGAACAGCAATTCTCAAAGACACAACGTGACTAGAGGTTAGCAAAATTCTGGCCCGCAGCATACACATTCCACAAGATCCAATAGGTATGCAGCAGTCCCTACCACTGTGAAACTGCACTCAGATCATCAGTCATAAAAAGAACAATGATGAGCAGGAGACAGTTCTGAAAGAAAGACTGGGCAACGAACAAGTCGAAGGACCCAACTGAGGAGAAAGATTAGAGCAGATTAGAAGCTTGCAAAAAGATGAGAATAAGCATTACAAGACCTCCTTTGAATGTTTGACAGAAAAGGGAAGTTAGATTTCATGACTAAACAGTATTTGGGGATTATGAGTAAAAGGAAGAAAACAAAACAAAAGAGTATGTCAACATAGCTTTCGTTAGGACCCAGTTTCAGCAGACACCTCGTCTTCTTGTGGGCCTACAATCCAATCCTCACTGATTCCACTTTGGAAAAATTCAGGCGGGAAAAAAAAAAGATATAGTGCTCCTCCTCTTTCCAAGATAGTTAAAACATAGGAGCAGCTTCCTTAGGAAGGTGGTTGCACATTCTACTAATTCTCTTTAAAGCAGGAATCATGCTATGCATTAATACTACTCCTTCTAATACTGATATTCATTTTATTTTCCTCTGCAGCCTGCTCTCTTTCCATACACTGTCAATCTTTCCAGTATTTCACTGATATTTCAATTACCTTTTAATGGAGACATCAAGATCCTTCAAGCAGTCCACAATTGTGCTTCTATGTCGCTGCACTGCATTATGGTCTGTCTGTACAGTCTTCAACAACGATGTCAAAGCTACGTATCTGGGATAAGGAAATAAGGCAAAGCATTACTTGACAGCATCATACAATTTCTATGTAACTCCCTCAATTTTAGTATGTCTTTTTTTTTTTTTTTTTTTTTTTTTTTTTTTTTGGTATTCTCTTGTATTCAAGATCAAAAGGAAGTCTTCCAGGGAACTGGCTCTCCAAAGGATATTTCCCATAGAGAAGTGTAAAATACCTAGCAATATCCTACTGTCCAGACAAGCAGTTATCTCAGTTTCTGGGCTCATGCCACTTGCTCTGCTTTCACAGGGTATTTTGGAAAGAGCAGGCAACTAAATGCTGGAACTCCTCAGATCATATTCTGAAATGAGCACATGAGCCACAGTTCCCCAAATCAGAGCCTTCTACCTGTACCATGATTGTCAAACAAAATTTTTAGAGATGGTACTTTACTCTGGTAGCTGCAATAAATTCTTTGTCCAGATTAAGAGTAATTAAATCCTTTCAAGATCTCAAAACAGACTCTTCATTGCCACCAGTATGCAATCAGAAAAGCAAAACAAAACAACCAGAAAAACACACACACACTCCTTTTGCAAATTTGTCAGATCTCCAGTGCCAACCTTGACTGAATGCTGCCAGAGAACAGCTAGGACAAGGCAGGAGACTCTGGTTATTGTGGAAAAACACTCTGGCCCATACTGCGAATTATTTCCACATGCTAATAATTCAATTGTGGACTCAGACTTATCAGCTAAGGGAAAGGGTATAGTAAGACCCACAGAAAAAAGAATGCACCAAAAAATTAAAAGAAACTCAGTGATACTAATCCCACTAACTGCCCTTCCCAACACTCTCCTAGGAAACTCTTCTTCAGCATAACCTTTGTCTAATTCCTTCCCGAGCACTTGTAGCTGAGTGTAGCCAGAACAGGCTTCATACAACTTACCTAATATTTTTGTCGTTGTTTAGTAAGAAACGGCCTAGGATGTTAATGGCTAATACCTGCAGAAAGAGTTAGGGAATGTCAATGACCAGAGAAGGTTGTTAGTCTTCATTGTGGTTCCAAGAGGACTTTTAAAGGCAACATGTCAAACTACCTCTGGGGTTCTTGGTCAAGGGTATAACACAAAGAACTCCACAGAATGGCTACGCAGAGGCAAATCCAAGGCAAGTACTGCTTGAGCTCTCTCCCGCACCAAAGGGAACAGTCTGCAGAAGATCTTCCCCCCTCCCCACCTTCA
>JAVCKT010032863.1:0-23504 GCA_032273925.1 Rhynchotus rufescens
CCTCGCTGCCGGGCCCGGGGCGAGGTGAAGGCCCGCGCGCCACTCGCGGGCACGGCTCCCACGCGGGCACGGCCCACGCGGCGCCGAGACCGCGTGGCACGAGACAGCGCAAAGGCACCGTGGAACAGGAACAAAAATCACCGCGGCCAAACGGACCCTCCCGTGCCGCCCGCCGCGGGAGCCAGGGCCGCCCCTCGGCCGCGTCCCTCTGCCCAGGGATTACCCAAGGGCTCGGGAAAAGGCCAAGGGAGCGGGTTCTTTTGTGGCCCACAGAAATATTTACTTGCAAAGGCTGGCAGAAAACCAAATAAAGGGGGTCTTTATCACGATCAAGATTCCAATATTAAGATTAATAAAATGTATTATTTATAAGTCAATTATCATAAATAGAATATGTAAGCACCAGTGTATTAAAAAATCTTTCCACAGGCAGCAGATTTTTAGCAGCATGAGTTTTTTTTTTTTCCTGGAATAATACAAGAATAACATTTTCCAGCCAAGAGCAGAAACAGTAGGGGAGTCTCTGCTATCACAGAGCTTCTTATTAAATTCAGTCACTGTGAAAAGCGAGCTTTTTTTTTTTTTTTAAATAAAGACAACTTAAAATCAATACAAGTTAGATTAACAAATCAGTACTATACTAATCCTGATTTATTACAATCGGCAATATTAAGTTTAATCACGTATAAACTGCTACTCTAAAAAAGATTGTGCTTTACTAAGTCCTGAATTAAATAATGGTGCAGAGTGTACTGAGTTTTAGATCTACATCATCTGATATTATGAAAAATTCAATGTACTTCTCTGCAGCAGATGTCAGAGGTCAGCAAATCTATTACAGTAATGTAAGTAATCTGGCTTTCTGCCAACCTTTTTTTTTTAAAAAAAAAAACAGTGAAGCAGATAATTTTATATTTACAAATTCTAAAATCCTCCAGGGACTGAATCTCTTTCCCAACAAAAAGCAGAGACTTCACATTACAGAAATGTATTTCACAGTATATCAAACATGTCTTCATCATTAGCAATTCATAAAAAGAACAAAAAAGCCCTTAATCTTTATTAGTCAACATTTTTTTTCCCAGCCTAGAAATAACAATACAAGATCTAATCTAAGCCAGTAACCACTATGTTTTCATGTATCGATTATGCAGAACGAACGACTTTTTTGGCCCAACTCTGCTTTGCAGGACACATGAGAGCACATCTATTTATAGACATGATAAAAAAAGTAGTCACAATAATGCAAAGGATCTGGCCAGCCCAGAAAGAGGAAGGAAATGAGATGCTCGGGCTGCCAGTTTCCCCTCCAGACCTTCCCACTGTGCATGGATATCGCGCGGCGCCGGGGCCAGGGAGCAGCCATATGCCCTGAACGCCCCCGGTGCCCGATCACTGGGGGAAGAAGGAAGCTCAGCACAAACTCCACTATTTTTTACATCGTTTGCCTCGTGCTTATTTGGGGGGGGTTCCTTTCTGGCCTTCGTGTTAGCCCATGGGCATGGCCTTGCTCTCTGCAAGCCCAAGGTGCACCAGAGCATGAGGGGGCCCCCAGCACAAGCACCACGTTGGGAGGACTTAAGCCACCGAGTCCCCGGGCTGGGACCGCACGGCCCCGTTTCTGCTCCCGGCCAGGCAGAGGGACACGGGCTGCACGTGCGATGAAGAGAGATCTAAACCCGGCCCAGCAAACGTCCACATGCCCGGTCCTCCCAGGGAACTCGTTGCCCAGGGGCATCTAGGGGCCGAGGCATCAGTGAGACTACATGAATTTAAGGTGCTAGTGGAAATCATGAGAACAGCCAACACAGGAACCTGCTCCTCTTCTCCCAAAACTCTGCTGCCAAACATGCAGCCACCTGAAGGGCTCAGCTCTCATCCCAAGAGAGGGCTGGTCTATTTTTCCCTCAAGCTCCCCAAAAAGGGCACGTCCAAGCACCCCCAAACCTTCCCTGTTGACCCCAGTGCGCGTTGGCAGACGGCCATGGTGGCAAAGCCCGTCCTGGAGAAACTGTGCAGAAAACGCCCAGCGCGTTCTCAGATGTTGTGCATGGACAGTTAAGGATCTATCTAATGGTAAACAATTACATTCCTCGGTCATCTGATACTTTTTAAATTTTGGGGCGGGGGGGAAGCTTTCTGAATTTTCAATAGTTTCTTTGTTAAAGCATCTGTTACTCACATAATTGAAAAGATGTTTGTTCAGTGCTATGCTTGAGAGTACACTGATTTAAACTTAATGATAAAGCCCTGAGGACAGAAAATCATAAGTAGAAACCTCTTGTTATTTATATAAAAAAAAAAAAACAGGAAAAGAAAGAGAGGACTAAGACATCTCATCCGTCTTCAGGCTTAAGTTTGTGCTTGGTGGAAAACTATTGACACAATTTGCAAGTCACAAACTTTGGTCTGAGCCTGTGACTGGCTGCAGTGGGGAGGGAAGGCAGAAAGTGGGGTGCAAACAAGAATAAAACCATTGAGTTAGTACGACTAGAAAAACTGCTGCTTGGTAAGCTCCTTTTGGGTTAAACAAAGAGCTAGCTGTAGTTTACAGCATGACATAACAGTTGATTAATTTTTGCCCGAGGATGTTTTCACACTTAACAGTGTAAACCAAAACCTTCCATTAATTACACTGTGTATTAAAAGACAACTATAAGCGTTTGCATGTAGATGTTGCAATAAGTGCCTATCTTTTCTTCCCTCTGAGAGATGGGCTGCCTCTGCCTACAAAACTCTACCAAAATGCTTGTGTTGTGCTGGAGTTATCAAGATGCTGTAAGGGAAGCAAGCAGCTCTGGTAAAGAATGTGGGACCCTCCTGCACATTGAATTATTCCACAATATCCTCAGGGCAGAGAGACCTCACAATTGTTAAAGGGAAACCATGTAACGGGCTTATTTTAACCTGCCTTGTGTTTTTGATAATATATAATATTTATGTGAGCAATTTAGATGGGGAAAATGGAAAAGGCAGAACAGGCTCTGAATGAAACGTGCAAGGCACCGTCCTCCTGCTGCTGGGTCTCCTGCAAAGGGAAGGATGTGCAGCACATCCTGCAGGTGCTCAGAGGCCACGGTGACGTGCAGGACAAACCCCATCACGGTTCTGTGCCCACAGCCTCTGTGCTGGACCATGCACGACCCATCCTGACAAGGAGGCCATGTCTCACCCCTGTGCTGCCGTTTGCTCACAGCCCCAGTGAGCTGCCTGTGCTTGCAGAGGGCACCGAGCCCCGCATCGTGCTGGGCTTGGCCAGGGCAGAGTTTGGCTTGGGGGAACCAAAAGGTCTCACCAGGTAATGGCTCTTTTTTGTTGTTGTTTTTAGAGCTTTTTACACCTGATGAACCTCGTGGTTGGGCTTTTGAGGTTTTTTTTTTTTTTTTTTGGAGGGGAGCACCACAGTTGTGGGGCAGGTCTCTCCAACAGGAGGACTGCGGCTGCCCATGGTGGGCCCTGTGCAGGAGCAGAGGAAAGCCCAGAGCTGGCCCGTGCCTCCTGCACGGCGCTGTTGGGGGCAGACGGCGGGCAGAGGAGGGCTCCTCTCAGGAGGAGACGTCTCGCAGGGCTTCTTGCGCAAAGGGCACACGTGGGGTCCCGATGGGCAGGAGGAGAGGTCCAGGCTGCACCAGTGAGCGCTGGCATGAGGGGCCGCGCACGTCTGCGACGGCGCGAGGTGGCCGTGTTGGTGGAGCCGAGCAATGCCCGCAACGCCCGCGCCGCCGCAGCCTCAGCCACGCACCGAGCAACAGCCCCGCGACGCGACGGGAAAACATTAATGCCTTTTATATTGGTAATCATCTGTAACACGAGCAATTAAGTACAGTACTAATGGACTATAGCCAAGAGCCTGGTACTAATATTAAAAACTGACAGAGATGAATAGGTTTGGAAGGAAAACTAGGCTGACAAAGACATTTTTATGAAGTGCTCAGGCCTATTCGGAATAACCCAATCAGCGGCAGGTTCAGACCAGCCGTGCCTGCAGTGACAATAACGCATTCATTGGCATTATATGATCCCTGCTATGCCTTAAATAAAAACATCCATTGCTTCTACTCAGCAACCTGCACTTTCATTATTACCCTCATTAATAAAACAAAAGTTGTCTAACTAATGTACAAATAACACTTGCCGAAACGCTGGCAACCTTGCCTTGTTTTAAAATGAAAGCAGTTACAGGAAACACGAGCCCACACTCCATGAAAAATGAATCGGTTGATAATGCATTAAAAAAAAAAAAACAACTTTCGTTTTGCAGAGAAACAAAGAAAAAAGAAATTTCTGCTTCCCCTCCAGAGCTGCCCTGTGCATGGCCAGGCCACGGCCATCCAAATAGCCTTGGAAGTTGGGGAACTGCCAGGAAAGGCCAGTGGGTTTCAGGAAGGAAAACGATGATTTTTTTTCAGCTTTTCCTTCCCAGCTTAATTCAATTTCCAGTTTAGCTTTGCAGCTCACCTTCGCGTAAGGAAATGTATGTGTGTCCTCAATGAGGAACGTCTATCCCTGCACTGCAGCTCTAGTTTTAGATTAAATGTCAACCGAGCATTTCGTCTGTAAATGACCATTACATTTACAGGTGTTGGAGTTAGAAATATCGGCTGAAACAAAGCATGACAATCTCATTTACTCTTTTTTTTTTTTTTTTTTTTAAATCAAGTTTGAGGCTCAATATTTTTTTTCTGTGGTGGACAAAAGAGTTTCTAGTACTAGAAATCCAGAGACTGGACTAGTCACTAAGGAGTTTCATATACGTCTCTGTTTTTTCAGGCCAGATTGGATAAGGCATGTTTTTTGTTAGCTAACCTAAAAATCTTACCAGTAATTTTTTTTCCTCCATATGCCATCTTTGGACAGACTGCCAGAGCCTCAGACGAGAGGCTCTGCCTCATATTAAACCGAGACCAGAACCAGGCAATGGGCTTTGGAACACAAGAACTCGACCTTGGGCTCGTTGGCCCAAATTAGAGCCATGTTGAGCACAAGTGAGATGCCCTTCCTCCCTTGGCGTGGCCCACGCTGATGCCTTCCAGAAGTGAAGGGGACGAGCGTGGGGCCAGGGCAGCGCGTGCGGCACCAGGAGAAGGGCAGCCGTGCCCCTTGCTCTCAGGCCTGCTCTGCAGCGCTCTGCTTGGGCGAGCCCAAACCTCTTCCTGTACCCAGCAAAGCAACTTTCCTCCCCAGGGACAGGAGATCAGACTTTCATTATCTGAGCCAGAAATTGAAGAGCTTTCATTAATATTGGCTTTTTTCTTTTCTTTTTTTTTTTTTTTAAAGAGGTTTCTACAAACCAAACCAAAATAACATTCCAGCTCCAGCATCCTATTCGATGCGTGCTGGCCTTGCAAGCCCTGGAAAATATTATGTGCCCGGGAAGACCGAGGCACGAGGAGCCGCGCGCGGCGGGTAGCGGAGGGCAGGGAGGATCGGCAGCGCGATGCCCAGCGGGACCCACAGCGCGCACTGCACCGGGGTTGTGGGCTGCCCCCTTATTTACATCACAACCCCAATCTGCTTAATTGGCTTTCCTAAAAAAAAAAAAAAAGCGTTTGCATCAATTAGCTGTCCTCCCTTGTTCTTCCTGGGCTATGTTTTGCTCACTTTTGCAGCCTCTTTACCAGAGAAATGGTTGTAAAAATTAAGATATGAAGCAAAGAAAAATCAGATGCTCGTTCTATTTATTTTGTCACTGGAGACACACACTCTGGTTTAAATTACAATGGATTATCTGACTAAAGCAGTGAGGAAATATTTACCATGTCTTTAAGAACCCTCTCCCTCTCCCATTCTCTAATTCTTTATAAAATGCTTTGAAGGCTCTCCAAATTAATTTTTTCATTATTAAACACGCATTTCAGATTCGTTATCTTACCTTTCATAATGTCTGCGAGTACATGTAGCAGCACTTGTGCTTCCAGGGTTACCACCTAATTCATCATAAATATGTTTCCATTGTCGACGGGCTGTTATCTGTAAAAATGGCAATGGAAAATTTAATCTCGCATCTTTACAGATTCTACAGCATTTGAGTTCACAACAACAAATGCATGTGTGACACTTTCAGAACAGCATGTACTACCAGCACTATAAAAGCCCCTAAAGAATATATAGCAAGCACAGAGCTTTGGGTGTCTGTCTTTTTTTTTTTCCTTTTTTTTTAAGTTAACACCATGCCATGTATTTTATTTCTCTCTAAAATGGAGTGATCTGCCTGATTCATTATCAAGTCACAAGCAATACAGCCTCACAAAAGAGAAGCTCAATCAATAGAGGGTCATTAACCATCAGAAGTTATGCAGACAAATCCCACCGTGAATTATGAAAATGAAGCTTGAACCAAACTCAGCACAAATAATGATTACGTAGCTATTTTAACTGAATTAGAGAAAATAAATCTCCTGCAACATCCAAATCTACCACAAAACTCTGTAAATCCACAAAAGCATAATCCGTAACTCTATATGCTCCAAGCTGTTTATTTTCATCCATTTATGTCAGTCAAATATATAGATCAAATAGTAGTGAAATCTTAACATACTCCAATGTTAATATTTGAGCTATGTACTTTATTGGACCACGCTGATGAAAATAAACATCTTGTAACATATTGAGCTGCATACCACAGTTATGTGTTTTTTGGGTTTTTTTTTTTTTTTGTACAGAAATTAGGATTACACAGAATAACAGATGGAAGACCTGGCAAAAGAATTGTTTCTGAATACCACTTCATTATTTTATATATTCTGCTATTTTTAAAACAGGAAGAAAAACAGGAATAGGACAAGCACAACAGATCACCCTCCTCTGCCTGTAGCTCATGAAGAGGACAGTGGAAAATTGCAGGGGGAACGCTGGGGCAATTTGGGGAGAATTTTATCATTTTCTGTGGAGTGCTTTAGATTTTAATATATTCAGCCCTGGAGGCTTCTCCCGAGTTCCCCACAGAGCAGTCAATGGTGTTTACTGAGGAGCTAAAGGCAGCAATCAGAAGAAAACAAATATTACAGCTTGCAATCTGAGGTCTGTAATTTTAATCTAAAGAAGTGGAGCTGGCTACTGTCATTAAATATTACAGGCTAAGAGGTGCTTTTTTCATCTCTGCATAAAAGGAAAGTCCTTCCTTTGCTGAAATTATTCTCTAAAGGCAAAAGGATGGCTGGAGACCCATTATTTGATAATGTTACAGTTCCTTTAAGTTCTTTGTTTGGCCTGTTCTTAAAAGTCATCAGCACCTCCCACTCTCTACTGGTCCCTATAGATAGTTTGCACCTATAGATATTTGCGAAAAGGAAGCATTTTCTCTTACATTCTAACTAAGCAAAATGGATTGACTACATTCATTAATTTTATTCTGTCTTCTGTAGGCAATCCAAGACCAGAGGTAAGAGATGCCACAAAACAGGGATAAATTCTGCACAAACACATGATTTAAATAACAGATCAAATTCCCGGCCGAGGAAAAGGTTCACTTTAAGTCAGTTCTGTTCAGGTTCTTAAGCTTCTTTTCCACGATGCCACCCACACTGCTGCTGGTTATCCTTATGGAAGTAGGGATGTGAAGTCCTGATGAACTCCTGGGAGCGTAAAAGGAGGCTCTTTCTCCAGCCTGAGAGGAGCAAGAGGAGCTACGCCTTGGAGACCGCTCCGCTGTTAGCCGTGTCTCTCCCCTCCGGGCTGTGCGGGGCAGCAGAGTTTACACAGATATTCTCCCAGCTTTACCCAGCGATCCAGATCTCTGCAAAGCTGTGCTCTGCCACGTATGGAACTCAGTTTACATCTGCCATTCCCCAAATGACTATTATTCCAACAAAGCCTGGGGTTGGGCTCTCCTCTGCTCTGCAAAGTTCAGTTCTTATGTTTAGTAAACTCCAAAGGACCCAAGTAAGTGATAAACTACATCCTTAAACAAAATGCTGCCTGATGGAAGCTCTGCCAGTGTCACGCAGGGCAGCATTGCTGGAGTCCAGTGCTCATGGTGACCACATCCAGGTAGAGCATCTCCTCACTTCACTCAAGTCACTCCCAGTTGCTTCCAGGGAGGAATAACCTCCTGAGGAGCCAGGGAAGGGCAGTGCTTGGCAATACTCTGCTCGTGCTTATTGTTCATCCCCAACACACCTGCCTTGGCCGCTTCCGCACAGCACTTCCCAACGCTGACGGAGCTCATGCGTGTTGCTGCCTCTGGCTGGGGCGCACAGGAATCAGAAAGCAGGGAGCAAAAGATATAGAAACACTGAAATATTTTGGTTGTCTGAGCAGATTATTTCCCATAAAAATGAAAAGCACTGTGCCATTTTCTTCAAAGCCTGCAAGTAGAGTGGGCTTAGACCATGCAGACCCTGCAAGAGCTCTATCAAAAATTTCCTGAGCACTTCCAATGCACACTTTTGGTTAATTCATCTCAAGTTTCCTGACATAAGCTGACACACTCCCGTTGACAACATTACAGAAGACAAAGTTCCCTCGTTGCTTTAGATCTCTGATTTGCTCTTCTCCCTGCTCCCTGCAGTGCGCACATTTGTAAGGGTGCAGGATGCTCCAGGTTCCCCCGTCAGTCACTGGAACTGCACAGGCCACTCTTGTCAAGCTTTCCATTCCAATGCTGGTTTCAGTTTAGAAGCAGCTTCTGGCTTCCACCTTCCAACCCATATGCACAACTTGCTCTTCCAGGAGCAACCAAAGAAAAGCAGTGATCTTAGTTGCTACAGCAGGGAGCTGTTTATACAAAAGCTTTTATTGGTTTCTTCTGTTTTGAGAAATCTTAAAGGTCTTCTGCACTGCAGCAGCAAATCTAAGTGGAGATTTTCTGGTCAGGGCATGTGATCTTCACAAAGCTCCTTGAAACAGAGCTCTTGTGTTAGCTTATTCCCGTACGACACGAACTCAGGTATTTTGGATGCCACTGATGCATCAGCTTCTTTGGGCATGCCCAGACACAGAACTTTTGAAAATTACTGATGACAGTTACCAAGCTAAAGCACCTTGCTGCACCTTCCAGGAGGCAGTAGCTAAACGGGATCCTGCTGACCTTCAGTGAAATTTAGGCTGCTGCAGACCAAACACTAAGCCCCAACTAATGGTTTTTGTTTGATTGTTTGTTTTTTAACCTTGGTGTTTTCTCAGACATCTTCAGGTTGTCCATTCAGCACCACGCTCTCCTGCCAAGATGAACACGACGCAGCGTTCCCTGCGTGTTGCCTCCGAAGGGAAGATGCCACTTCACAACTTGCCAAAGATAACTCTTTGGATAATCCCTGGATATCTCCCATCTATGAACATCTGCAAGCTTTATTCACTTCATTTAGGATGACTGAGAAAATCCCAGGCTGTGCTTGTTCAATGTCACTGCAGCTGAGGCATCTACAATGCGACATTGTTTTGAAATTTCATCTAGGGATTTGGGGACAGTTTAAATCATTCACTGCTGTGAGGTTCTCTCAGGTCTGCTACACAGAATACTTTTCAATGAGCTCTCATTATTTTAAGCAGAGATGCTTATTTCATGTATCTTTTTTTAAGAGAAACATAATCCCTCAAATTCCAGAGAGATGGCTTCATCTGGTGAGGAGTTAGACCAATTTACATGGGTTTCTATTCTTAGTAAGCCTGCACCACAGCTAAGAACACTGTCCCAAGGAATACACAATACTGCAGTAACACAGCTACAGATGACAACTTCCTAAGAATTAGTAATCAAACAGAAAAAAAGACTCTCAAAAATACTCTAATATGAGAACCCTTAAATAAAAGCATATAGCACATGATTATGATTTGACAGTATTAAGTATCACATATGTACAGGTAACACCTTCTGCAAGCTTCACTGGATTCATTCCAGCGCCTGATACGTGACAATTATGGAAAGACTGGCAGATGGTTAAGGAAGTTGTTGCCTGCACCTCAAATCCAATCCCTGGCTGTTTGCATTCACCTTTCAATCCTTAAATGACAGGACTGGACTCAGAGGTCTCGTGAGTCCGAGCAGAAGCCAAGAAACACAATCTAACCCCTGCTCCTCATCAGAGGCGCTTTTAAAGCCCTGTAAAAGCTTCTGTACATATACAAGGTGGACAGGGCAAGGGATGAAAGTGAAAATGAGCTGACTACCATTCTTCTGCTGAACACAAAGATGCAAAGTTGCCCAGATTTCACAGGGAAAGTTTCTATGCTCCTTAGTCAAAAATAAACCGACCGTTCTCCGTTCCAATAAGTGATTTCTCTTTTAAGTATTGTAAGGAAAAGAAAGCTTACAACTGGGTATTTTGCTTCAACATGACAGCCATTTTGTAAAGAGGCAGCAAATAAAAGCTTGGTTAAAATTACTTACTGGAACAGAGAATGGTCAGTTTATTTTTGATTAATGATGATCACCATGTTGATGATTAAGATTCAATCTACCTTAACATACAAACCAGAAACTTGTCAAAATCCAAAGCAAGTTAAAGACAAAGAAATCCTGAAAACAGACTAATGACTCATCCACATCAAACGGTAAGATCCATGTAAATAAACATAGGTTAATCAGGACAGGCTCCTGTCACCCTGAAATTGAAGTTTTTGCTCTCTGAATGACATCTCATCATCAACAGATATTGGCCCAATCTAGTCACTACTGTCTTACAGTACTCGAGATTTTAAATATGGGACTAAGCAGATCTGTCTAAGATCCTGGAACTAATACTGAGCTGTATAACATACCAGCCGTTCGCTGACTGGCTGAAAAACAAAAGAAGAACCAAACACAAAATCCTCCTCTCAGTGTTCACCAGGATAAAATACAGTCAGCTGCAGCTTGGCAAATTGTTTCAGTGTAAAATGGCCATAAAATTTTTAAAAAATGGAAAAAAAGTGAAGAGGGTGGAAGGGTGGATGGAAGGGTGAATAAGTCAAAGTATTGCAATAACTATTGGTTTAACATTCGGGGAATGTAAAACAAAGGCAGATCCATATTGAGGATGAGATCATCAACAGAAAAGAATGCAGTTGGGCAGCCTCATGCTCCATGTATAACCTAACTCACATCCACACAATACTCCAAATCTCAGCTCTTCTGCAGAGAAAACATGAAAGACATCCATACCCATAAAAACTGGATCAGCGCCGCCCCCCACCACACACTTCAGCCCCAGGCACTCCCAAATTAAATCTGGCCTGGGCTATGCTTCCTTTGCCATTTACTGACCAGCAAGTGGTTTCTAAGTTTCCTGTCTATGGGAAATAAGCACAATCAGTACATTTCCCTCAAAAGTGACCAATGCCCCTCGTCCTCAGAGCACACGTGTTGGTGGAACAGCTCAGGACCTTTGAGACAAGGACAGCCTGATGCTACCTGACATGGATGCTCCCGTATGGGGTCCTGCACGTTGCTGCTGCCACTGGGAGACCTGCCTCAGTGGCCTTGTGCTCACAGCCACACCAGCACCGTCCTCCCCCTACACACACAGCTTCTCCTGCTTCAGCATCTCTAAATTCATCTCTTCCTCTCTTGTCCTGGCTCTCAACCGAAGCTGTCTCCAGCAAAGCTTGACCTGGGCACCCCAGTCCCTTGGGAAGGTCCAAATGTCGCTGCGGGCTCCCCTGCCTCTCTGAGCGCTCTGCCCACGTCACTCCCCTCTCAACCTCCTTCCCAGCCTGCGCTCACGCTCTGGATCAAGTTCAGGGTTTTAGCCCTCAGCCACACTGCACTTTACCACTCACAGCAGTGCCTCCTGGCTCACAACTGCTGCAAATAGTCACTGCACTGGCTGCAGCAGCTAGTTGTGCATGTACACCCGTGAGCACACACGCGCACGCCCCTCTACCTAAGCATGCTATGTGCTGATTAATGAAAGATAGAGAAGTAACAGCAGCCGAATCAAGCTTACAGCTTTGCTGAGAACGTTAGTGCTCTTGTTTCACAAAGCCCCAACCACACCCACGCTAATAAACCCGGGCTCTTATTTTGGAGAACAATACGCTTCATTGTATGGAAAGAAAATAGCCACTTTTATATTTTTGTTCAAATGACTTTCAGTTTCTTGATAGCGCATTTCTTCTTGTCATTTCGCTACAGCACAGATATGTCCCAGATTACTTCGTAAACAAAGCAAAAATAATTTCTTTCATCCAACTGCGGCAGGAACTGAACAACTTAATCTGATCATTGTGTGCAAAGAAAATATTTCCAATGACGACATCTTCCTATGTCAATTGGTTTTTATTACAGATGTCGTCTCTATGTGCCATATTAATGCAGCTCTTTCTTCTCATTTCAAGATTTTAATCTAAGTTTGTTGCTCTACTATTTTATTGGTTCAAAATACACGCTGTAAAATCCACGGCCATCAAATTTTCCTGTGAGCTAAAAATAAACTGCTCTTGTCAGATATGGTTAGCTGATAAAAAGTGTCAGAAACTTTTCTGAATTACTTTGATAACTTCCTGTTTATGTGGTACTGACCCTTGTCTAATAAAGATCTTTTACACTTAGAATAAGAGAAGATACTGCAGCATACTATTCCTTAATGGACAATGCTGATTACTTCTGAAAGCCTTTAATACATTTCCCATATTAGACATGAACAGATGTCAGGGATGTTGCCAAGTGAAATTTCTTTTATGCAATCTTGGCTTGTTGTACAATAATAGCCCTTTCTCAACATGGGAAAAAATTACAGACCCAACTAATTTCCTTGACAGGGAAGAGTTACATATGTTTTCCACTTGTAGTTTTTACGACAAGTTTACAATTTTGCCAAACCTGGAACTAATTGGGACTGTTTCCAAAAACGGTCCAATAAACTCACAATGTGTACAGCTAGCCTGAAATGCAGCAAATGATTGTTTGCTTTTACATTTTTTTTTCTAACAAGGAAAAGTTAGATTGCACAATTACTTCATTTAAGTTACTTAAACACTTACTGTTTCATATCCTCCCAGTTTTTGAGCAGCTTGAAACATAGTCCAAAGGTTAACTGTTAGAGGGACAATAAGTATTTAGATAAGCATTGCATTAACCAACATATTTCAAAGAGATGTTAATTAAACAGTTTTTTAAAAAGAAAAATAGGGAAAAAAATGCTCACAGCCTCTGAAAAAGCTCCCGTGAAACAATTTGCAAAGACATATTTACATAATCTGAAGAGTAAATATTAGCGCACACAATATATATATTTTCAATTGCATATAACAGAACACACTTAAATGGCTTTACAGGACTGGAAAAGTATCCTGAGACAAAGGTAATGGGATCATTTGACTTTGCTGATAAGAAGCACAGTATAATGGCAGTAACATGTTTCCATAACTTTGATAATAAAAATTACTCATCGGAAAGAATGTTGGTTTTAATTATTTGTTTAGCGCTGATTTCATTAACAAGCAAGCATGAGCACACACTGGCTCACAGAGAATGCCTATTGATTAAGCAGCAATATCCAATATTTACCACTGCCCAGATAATGGTCTCCCTCATCAATAAGCAATGGGCTGTGCTCAAACGGGTCCTACGGGAATGAATCCAGCGGAGCCCAAATAACTATGGAAAGGGCGGTCGGGCCTTGCCCACGGTTACGGGCTGGGAGGCTCAGAGGCATCTCCCCCAAAAGATGCTCTGGGAGATGCCTGTTGCCTTCTCCATCACTCTTCTCCCTCGTGCTTTTCCTCAGTGTCCCATGGGGGCACTTACTGCTGGGGTGTCTTAATTTTCCTTTAATTTCCCAAAGAATAATTGATATAATTGAGTAACTGAACTTAACAAAAGGCCCATGCGTCACACCACCACGAAACAGTGATTCTCAAGAGGCATACGAGGAGGATTTGGGGCGGGACTCGGCCGTGATACGAGGAGGATTTGGGGCGGGACTCGGCCGTGACACCGTGGGTCCCAGAGGACCGGCTCCAGTGCCGCGCGGGGGGTGCTCTGCTGCAGTGAACGTGCTGCTCCTCCCCACTAACATCGCCGTTCTCGCAGTGTTTGCACAGCTCTTGCTGGACAAATACAGAGTCTGCTCCTGCAAACATTCCTGCTCTCCTCAGCATACTTACTCTTGGCATTTAAGTATTTGTCTGATCAGGCCTCCAATTCATAAAGAGTGCCAGGCAATTTTCAGTGTATTTTAGCAAAGGACCCCATCCCTGGTGGAGAATTTCAGAAATGATGCTCTCGCCTGTGTGGCAAGTCCACCTTGCCCCTTTGCTTGAGGGAGCACAGAATAAAGCTGGGGGGGCGGGGGAGGAATCACTCCTCGACACAAAAATGTTCTGAAAGCCTCATTGAACCTTGTACTGTTTCAGAGCTATCAAGAGCTTTGGTTAGGCCTTGATTTAATCTGAATCAATGCATAATGCAACAAAGCTGTTCATAGTACATTAATTTTACTTCCATTTCAAGCAGCCAGTTTTCAGACAAACACTGTAATCATTCGGAGTTATATAAGTTTATAATGGCTGCTGGAGGCCTGTTGCAATCAGTGCCAATTGCTATTAGGTATGTAAATTGTTATGTAAAACATACAGGTCTGACATTCTTCATCAAAATAACACATGGCTTTAATCTGGGAGATAAATTAGAGTAAATAGTATTTCAATCCATGGAGTCCTCCCTTTAAGTAATTAAAGTATCATTCAACCTATAGATAAGGAGTAAAAATACCCCCATTTACAGCTTTTGTTGGAAATGCTAAAAGATCTACACTTGCATTGCAATATTTATGTAAAATTTAGTTGGAACTGTATCTTCTCCACCTATGACTGCTTTACAGACTGTGGCACTACAAACTGTACATGCCAAAGCAATTCTAAACATTGCATTCTGTATTAAACAGATACAGTCTGGTTTTATATTCTCTGAAGTCAATAATTTATTAACTATAAACACATTTTTGTGCTTAAAAATATGATCCCTTCTGTGCCTTTCTTGACCACCTTTAAATGTCTTCCTTTAATATTTGTCCTTTCATAAAGAACATCTGGGCACAATAAAGATACGTCATATTATTAACTCAGAAGAAAGGCATTACAGACGCTGCAGATTTACAAAACAGAAAACTAGAGAGTTTTCAGCATGCCTATTTCTAGTCATAATCAGCGGATTTAAACCTATAAATATCCGGCAGCAACTACCCCAGAAGGAAGCAATGCAAATCCAGGCATAAGAGACAGTAAAATGCCTCGACTGGAAAATTTGTAGGTATAAACATGCCCCCCCCCCATCCATAAAGCTTTAAAATAGGCTCCGTGTGCAAATACTTTCTCTGGAGAAGCCAAAGCATTCTAAAATGTCAACAAGAAAGTGAGAAAAAAGGATACTTACTCTGCTTAAAACCTAAATAGGGTATTCGTTCAATTGGTGTTTTCCTTTCTTTCATATATTTATAAAGTGCCACAAGGAAAGCCTGCTCATCAGCTCTGCATTCTTCACCTACGGCAATCTTTGATTTATCCTCACTTGAGCCTTTTTTACAGTTGCTGTTGTTACTCTTGGGTTTGGGCAAAGCTGACTTAGCCTCACATTTTACCTGGGAAAAGAAAAGATGTCATATCAGATCTGGGTAACCTTTAATTTTCACTTAAGGAATAAATAACCTCTCCTAACAGAAATGGCTTGTTGAAAAATACGAAGGCCAAACCATGCAACTGTGTTTGAGGGGAAACAAAGGAAGCTATTTATAGAGCTAAATGTCTTGTTCTGAATCTTAGTCACAACATTTTTAAATAGCCACATCTTTAAATCATTATAACCCATTGGTAATGCTCACAAGCTCTGCGTTTTTATGACTGTACATTGCTATGTCACAGACAGCTCCCATCTCTCGCATACACTTGCCATTAGCAAGTCTAATAATAACCCTCGATGCAGGATTGACACGGAGTGCTGCTGACTCCCGTGGACACCCCTTGGAGCCGGGGGGCTCGGCTCCTTCCAGGAATGCTCCGCGGTCGGCTCTGCAAAGATGCCTTCTTCTCTGCTTTGGCCCACCAGAAGAGATGCAAACCTTGGCGAGCCTCCTCCGGGCAGAGCTCCCACCACTCACCAGCGGAGGGGCTGCTGCAGCGCAGGCTTAAGGCTAGAGGCTCAGAGCATCTGCTTAAAGTTAAGCACAGCCCTGAGTATTTAGCAGGAGGAAGAGGCGGGTTACAGGAGCTGTCGCTGGTAGACACCAGCAGCCTCCATGCACGTGAGTCCCGAAGCTCGGTGCTTCCCGCTGACCTCCCCGGCACGAGCGTGCCAGTCAGGAAGCCAACAAATTGGAACCACTTTACTTCTCATCGGCATTCAAAATAAGGAGGAAAATAACCAGTGAGACTGGCTTAATCCTGCAGTCCTCCTGCAGATAATCCTCCCTTTGAATCTGGCAAATTACAATTCGAGCCTTCCCGCAGCTGATGTATACAAATAACAAAAGAGCGCACCCTCACAAACTGGTTTTTAAAAGCTCTCCAGACAAACCATGTCCAAGATGGGATCAACGTGCTGCCAGTGAAATACTGCATGTCCTCTACTAGGAGCAGCAGTGGTGGTCAAGGGTGCTCTGAGGTGCTGCAAGGAAGCTTCTGATGGCTCCGTACCCCGACCAAGCCATGTCCACTGCGCTTCCAGGGGCACGAGGGAGGCTGTGAAAGGCAGTATTCGGGAATTCAGGACAAGAGTGGTGTGTCTTGATGATAAGGAAGGCGGGAGTTTATGGGAGCCCTTCGATGCAGCTGGCACGAACCCTTCCATAGCCCCCAGCAAACCGTCGACTCCATCGTCCTGCCCGCTCCTGCACCAGGAGCTCCATGGGCACTTGTTGACATTTAGGAGGTAAGTGCTAGGAAGCGCATTACGCAAGTGCCAATAACAAACAGCAAACACACTACGGGAAAGACTGACCAAAATATGCTTATTTTGTCTCAGAAAAGTGACTCTGTGCTCAGGTCCAAGGAAAGCGAAGTCCTTTACACTGCTCCGCACATTAACTTTGCAGAAAGCACTGATTTAAGGTTAGCTGTATCCGTAGTGTCCCACAGGCAGGGAGGCAATGCTGCTGCCCAACTAGAGGCCACAGACAGAGGGAGGTGGCCACAACTCTGCACGTTGCTCTGTGCTGCTGAAATGAAGGACATCGGAGGGCACAGACTCGTTCCTGCCAAGGACTTGAAGATGCATTTCCTGCAAGACCTTTCTCAGTCCTTCACTCCTGCAGTGCCTTTGCTCTACTCCCCAGTATTCCCTGGTCTGATGGCACACTGAGAGGGGGGCTTCCTATGGCATGAGACATCAGGTTTTGCCTTTTAGGTCTAGATATGCTTACTGATCAAGGCTCTGTAAAGATCCTGAATTTCATCCAAACTCAATGAAGCTAGTGGGAATTTTTCCCACTAAATGAGTTTTGGATTGGCTCACTCCAGTTTTCAGTTCAGAGCAGTAATTCCTTATTATTTTTTTTTAACTTTGGCTCCTTGCAAAATTATTTAACAGCTTCCTCTAGCAAAGCTCAAATTACATTGTCATAATTCTCAATGCCATTCCAAAGACTGGGTTAGCACTCCCAATAGGAACCCATAATTTCAATAAATTTGGGATTTTTTAATTTGAGCTGTAAATTTGTTGCAAGCTAAAACTTGGAACAAATTCTCTGAGCCTGGGAACAAATTTGTGATTACGAAGCCGACTTGCTAGATAAGAAACAATCTATCTTTCTATCTATCTCTCTGTCAATCTATTTCCACCTTTTTACTGTGTTTTCTTTTACAAACTGGGGAGTTGAGAACTATGTTTGTAACGCTGGCTAAGGCATGGATGCTAGATCAGATCAAGGCTAACTTACATGAAAGCAACCTAATGATAACGGACATTACTCCCAAGGAGACATAAGGAAACAAAGGAAACAACACACGAAAGAGGCTGTCGGGAGTGGGAAAAGCCCGTGTTAGCCGCCGCCGCTTTCCCGCTGGCGCTCGGAGCAGAGGGGGGAACGCGCCCGCGGAAGCCACGCGCGCCCCAGCGCAGAGCGGGCAGGCTGAGCAGCGCCCCAGGCCGCGAGGCTGCGACGAGGGCGGCAGCGCGGCACCCGCTCAGCGCTCCAGGCACGGGCCTCGCTGCCGGGGCGTCACCACCGCGCGACAGGAGATAGGAATGACGGCCATGGCCAAGGATTAACGGGAACTGAAAGGGCCAGGTGCCAGTCCGGACAACGCCGGTGTAAATCCAGCGTGAAGACATCCAAGTCCCTCAGGGCCATGCCAGACTTGCACTGGGGACCCGCAACCGACCTAACTTCACTCTCAAAACACAAGCCTGAAACTTCCTAGAAGACACAGATCTGGACAAAGGTAGCAAACAAGGATTTTTCTTGGCTACACTTTCTTTTCTGGTCTGCTCCCAAAGCCTTAATGATTGTTTTGCAAATGGAGCATCCCGTTTCCACTGGAGGAGCCCCATCTTCTTCGCTCTAAATCTTAATACATCCCAAGGACACAGGCCATTAATCGCCCCGGCCCCGGCAGCCCTTCCAGGGTGTCTCCACAGATTACGAACCTGTTGATGTGGGTCTGAAAGCACCTGAGCAGGGCCGATCCCTTTGTCAGCCAGAAGGGCACGATCCGCAGTCGACAGCACGTGAACACCCACGCAGCACCCCTGTGTTTGCTTCCTCCTGCCAAGGGTCTCGCACTCGCCCCAGACCACTACAGAGCTTCATACCAGAGCTTCAATCAGATCACGTCTGAGGCTCTCGGAATAGATCTCCAGGTCTGAGAGCGTGCCAGGCCACCTGTGGCTGCAGGAAAAGCATACACTGGCAACTTTTAAACCAATTTCCCAGATCTGGCCATACAGATGAAGTGAGAGATTTATTTTAGCATTTGCACTAGGAGATGTAAAGAACAGATTCATTTGGGGACACTTTCCGTGTTTAACAAGTTAATCCTTTCAGCTCTTCAAATTGGCCAGACTGGGCGTTTTTAACAAGTTTTACAGGGTGTTTTTAGGTGCTCTGAATGGGCATGCCCTTGTGGGGGCAGCGAGGTTCACAGGGCAGTCTGCAGGATGCCAAAACCCATCCAGGCCTCATGGCACATAAAGCATCAAAGCCTCCATGTTCCTGGGAGTGTTTGGCTAGATGAGAGTTGGAGATGCACTTTTCCAAGAGAACTCATCCTGCCATCAGGATCAGAGAGTTTGTTTTTTCCAATTTTTGCATTCTCACTCTAGGAGGAGACCCCTCCTACCCCCAAAATGCAGAGGACAGACACAGGAGATGGACCAATAAGTGATACACGAGCAAATCATTTCCCCTGGCAGTATCCGTGCGGCCAAGACAGCTCTGTCTGTCCATCCTGCTGTCATTCAGTTCTTTAACAAGCAACCCGGATGCAAAATCACTCAGATGCACTCATACCAAACTGAATACTTCTCTGCATCAGGCAGCAGCGAAAGTCTACAAAATGACCTGCTCATAGTTCAAGGTAAGCATGCCCTAATGAACTAAGTTCTAAGGGCTTTCAAAGATTGCTAGTCATGGGCAGCTTAGAACACGAAATCCAGCAAGTCATTACAACCATGTGGTTTGTTGGGCTTGACAGGCTTAAAATCGGTCTCTTGAACACCACTTCTCCCACCACTTCCCTCGTCCCAAGCTGCACAGCCACCGTGTCTCCTGCCACCCCCGAAACGGGGCTGCTGTCAGACCCTGGGTGCCACGTGCTGAGGACGAAAACAGCACAACTTCTGGTCAAAAGGGACTCTAGCAGGAACGTGAGTATGGCCAGGACCTCTGCCAACACATTTCAGCATGTGACACAAGTGGATCTGTCCCATTTGCACTCGTAGTTTTCAACTCTGCTTTCCATGGACCCATCAACAGCATTAGCCAGAGATGGAGTGAGGACAGAGGACCATGGTGAAGCACAATGCAGAGCTTACGATGATGGCTCGAACACATTACACGGTTCTGCCCAAAATGCACCTCCCCTTCTCCCTCAGAAAGCTACTGGCAGCGACTCAAAGTGCATAACGTGCAGAACATCTGCTCTGGTGGGTTTCTGACTCACCGCCTGCCCCCCCGAGAGGATGGCCACGGCCTGCAGACACAGATTGATGCAAAGAGCCACAGCGAAGTCAGTGGGACTATGAGTAAGGACACTACATCATGAACACGTCTATTATTTATAATGAAATTAAGCTGGCCAAGATAATTAATGCTATTAATATCTGCACAATGATGAGCGCAGTATGACTAGATAAATAGGCAGAATTACTTCTTATCTGAAATATCGTCACATTTGACTAGTAGGGTGAACTCAAATATAAACAGAGTGGATAAACAATTTGGTATGAAGTGTTACTGTTGTTTTTAATTATCTCATACCTATATATCAGGTGCTGAAGAGGCACAACTACTCATGCCACAGTCCAGGCTGCTTTGACAACACAGTCCACGCTGAATTTTCCCGATAATCTTTTAATACACGACCTGCCCAGGAGGAGGGGGTTCTGAGGTATTTTCCCCTGTGGATTTTGCACGTTCTTCCCCACAGCAAAGGCTGGTGCTGGCGGCAGGGGCTCCCACCCGCCCCACGGAGCCCAACGGGGGCAACAAGCAGCGAAACGCTGACTCCGGGACACAGCGCCCTCACAGACTCCAGCCTTCCTTACTGACACCAAGAGGAGGCACGATCTACCCAAACTTGTTGGGAGGAGGAGGAGGATTTTAATCTGCCCTGCTATGAGAGAGGGGGAGCCAGTACTTCCACTTGACCTCTTTCACCTCCTAATCCGCCGGGACATTCGCTGCCCACGACAACACAGCCTAGATGCATCTGCAGACTCACGGTGTTTCCTAGGGAGGCAGTCGCTACAGTGCAAAAGCTTTGCAGACACGCATCCATCTAATTCACGGAAACAATGGATTCAAGAGGAGCTGACCTAAAAATTGAGTGTAGGCAAACGTGCGTAGCTGGTGCTCAGGAGCAGCGCAGTGACCACGCGCGCCCACAGATAAGCATCTACAAGTATTGCTCTCTCTAAGTAATTTTCCATCTTTGCATCTTACAGTTTCGAATTAAATCATCTTGAAAGGAGCCATTTGTGCTGAGCTTTTTTTTAAGAGAAAACCAAATTCCTATTTAAAACCACAGAGACAACACAGAGAATAGGATGTAAATTAAACTACAGAAATGTCATTTAAAAATAAATTTAAGGGAAGACTGTACAAGTGTCTAAGAAGTAAGTCTGAAAACCCAAACCAGCGATCCAGTTTTGAGTCTCAACAGGGCTAAGCACTGCAGCAAATCCAGCACACTCCTCAAAAACACGCACTGTTCAACAAACCCTGGAATACACAGCTCACTGCTCAGTATTAAAGAGCCAGCCCAGATTTTTTAACTTCTGTACTTTTGTTCTGAATTTCCTTTTCCTCCCTTATCTTTTTTTTTAAGTCATGATCTTAACATCACGGTAATGGCGTTTGTGTATGCTTCTTAGAAACCATTATTTGAAGGCAGCTCTTGTTTCATACTCTGTTTATCTTCAAGCTTATATTTAGCAGTACATTGTAACAGGGTGAGCTGCTTGCTGGTTTATTTTTAATTTGAAGATACAGCCACAAAGTATGTTTGTGTGTCACAGAATGTGAAAGTTAACACTGGATGCCAAGAAAGCTTAAGCACTACCAGTTACCAACAAGCTGATAGCATTAAGTTGTGAGGTGATTATAGTTGCTGGTAACTTTGAACACAGATGTGATTTAACGTGAAGAATAGAACTATTGAAAAAAAAAAAACCCAAACCCTGCTTCTCTCTCCCCAAGCAAATAAGTTACTTTCTAAATTTGAAACAGTGTGCTGGGAAACAAAGGCAGAGCTGTAGCTAAAAAAGGAGAACGCACTGAAAGGAATATTATTAAGTGATTTACCTTGGCAACAGCTTTGCTTTCGGAATTATTGTTGGAATCCTTAATGCCGTTTAATGAATCTCTCCTCTGTGGGCATGGCTTCTTTTTGCGTGGTCTCCCTTTCAGATTTGGCGCTGGAAATTAATGGAGAACAATTTGAGCACACTGTCTTATACATGGCTTCTTAACAGCAGAAAGCATAATAAATAATTCCCCTACAATCAGTCACAGAAACGTACACATCTGTCTATAGTAAATGCTTATTACGAGGTTCCCATCCTCCATGGCTGACGTCTTGACACGCTATATGTTTCTATATCATATTCCCCAAGGCTCATCTATTCTACTTTCACATATCTAATTAATACAAAGTCAAACACTGGTCTCCAAAGGACACAGAGAGAAAGCACAAATATTTCTCAATGGTACAAAAAGAATAAAATTGAATATTAATAGGGTACTTTGCATTAATCAGCCTACTGCATTTATTATAATTATTTTTAATCTTCAATAAGAGTGCTAACTAGCATTTTCAACTTTGGGAAACATCTGTTTTTGGAAATGTTCTGAAATATTGAAACTCATTTCAGTTTCAAGAAACATTTATATATCCTGTCACTCCTGTCAGAGTTCTTCCAGAAAAGAAAAAAAAAAGAAAGAAAAAAAGAAAGAAAAAAGTAAAAAAGAAAAAAAGAAAGCAAGCCCAAGTCCTGAAATGGATCAAAAAAAAAATTAGCAAGGAGATCTAGGAGACCAGTGCTGAAATAAGTGACTGATTGTTTTGTACATATCGTACACGTAAAGGAACATGAAACACTTTCATTTCTGCCCAGTTCTCAGGATGCTTGGATAAAAGAGCTCTGAAATAGAACATTGACTAAACCCTAATGATGCGGAGCCATATTTAGACCAGGATATGGATCATAACAACAACAACAAAAAAAAGATTCATCTTTCAATAATGATGTTACAGTACAAATTACGATCACATATTGAAATACTAGATAAAGCAGCTGCTTGTTCATCGTTACGTGTCCTGCCTGTTTTCAGATTTAAAAATCAGTCTCCAACTCCTAGAACAACATCTAAAATGATAAACAATCATTAACTAATGACTGTACTGAAGAAGATAATTTGCTATAAACCTTTAATTTCTAGGTAACCATTGTTTTCATTACTTAAAGGGATGATTGGAACAATGTCAGAAATCTAAACACCACAAACCTCTTGAGTGCCTCCTAATTGTTTCTAATCTCACATTTGTCACACAGTAAGCCAGTGGTTTCAGGACATTTTACATTTTAATTAGTTTGCCAACACAATAAAGGGTGCTAATTTGATTTTATAGTTTGAATAACAGCGTCATATTTGGTCCGCTTAAAGAAAAATAAAAGTCCAAAAGACACATCCTTTCTCTTTCCCAAGTACTGACACGGCACAAAAATATATGCACGCGTGTGTGCAAGTGTGCAAGTCCGTATTTGGGTAGAAACAAAAATATATGTTTAACTCCCTGTGGAAATCTCTCCATATATCTCCAGCGAAGCACGTTCTGCTGCCTGGAAAGTACTGCGCAAAGCGACTCGGCAGTTGCTAACATGCAAAAGCAAACAAAGAGATAAAGAAATTGTTACCCATTGCGGCCGCCCA
>JAVCKT010032863.1:25216-48058 GCA_032273925.1 Rhynchotus rufescens
CTCTTCCCATCTCCAGCACCGCGCACCCCAGCGCCCCACTGCCCCACCCCCCATCGCCAGACTGCCGCCCCATAGCCCCCTGCCCCAGCACCGCTCACCCCACTGCCCCACCGCCTCGCCAGCCTGCCGCCCCCTGCCCCAGCACCGCACCCCACGAGCCGCCGCCTCGGCACCCCAGCACCCGTCTGCTCCCACAGCCGGCCGCCCTTGGCTCACCCCATCACGCTGCCTCTGCGCAGTAGCCTGGAAAGCACCCAGGCTTCCTCAGTTTCCCCAAGGCCGGGCCGGGCTCACGCACTGCCTGACATGGCCCCAGCCCGGAGCCAGCACCCTTCGGTGAGAAGCCCTTTTTATTTTCTTTCTTTTTCTTTTTTCTTTTTTTTTAAAGAAACTAGTTCAAGGCTCCATGTTTTCCAAACATACTTGTTACCCGCATTTTGGCACTGCACTTTGCATCACATTATAAAGCACTCATAATGTTTTGCTTAAAAGCTTTAAGAGTAAAAAAGGTATTTGTTACCGAATTCCAGGTATATTGAACTTGCATATAAACACTGTTTGCATTGGAGCGCTCGCTGGCAGGGCTGGCACCAAACCCCGTGCAAAGCAGGTTTGCTGCACTCTCCCAGTTGCTGAGGAGTAGCGGTGGAAAACGTCTGTTCCCTGAACACTTGAGGACTGGTTCAGACATGGCACACCGGTATTTTAAATCACTTTAAGCCATTTCAGACAGATACACTATTAACAAAAAAAGCAGCTATATGAATTAATACCAACAGAGAAGGTCCTTGCCTCTAATAGCTGCTCCATAAAAGAAAAGAGTTGAAATAGTTCCATTCACACTTGAAACAAATCCATTAACATTTGCTCCCCAAACCATTATAAATAAATGCATTATCCTAAGATTATTTATATTTCAGCTATATCCCATTTTATTCTCTTGAGCTAGGCAATATGACTAGGAGTGAACGAATAATTTATAACAAGGCACATACTTATTTTAATTTTGCCTTTTTTTTTGTTTCGCTTATGGCATATTCATGAGCACATTGCAGATTTCTTGAATTTGTTATTGATAATTACTGCAATTTTACAAACTTATGACTTAATCCAAATCAGTTTCCCTGCTAATATTCCCTAATGAGATGTACTGGATAGTTTGGCACATGTCCCACGTCTTCTCCTGCTCTCTGGCTGAATAAGGACTTGTGGCGTGGATGCTTGCGAACATCCAAAACAATTCAATTCTCCCAGGCCTTGTGCATGTGGCTTTCTGCAAGCATTTGTGCCAGTGAGAACTGATAACTTGCACATTCCCAGAAGGTGAGAACATAAGCAAAGCAAATTAAAGTAAAAAAAAAAAAAAAGAAAAACCTGAATAAATAAGTATAGAAAAATGTTTGCATTTATTTGCCACCTCCGTAGTCAATATGCCTCAAATAGGAATATGAGAAATACGACATACTACTAGTTTAAATAAAATGCTTTTTCTCCATGCATTTGACACCATGTTCACTTTTGCCAATTTGAGTTCTTTCTTTCTCTTTCTTACTTTCTCTCTCTCCCTCTTTCTCCCTCCCCATACAACGAAGGAAGAGGTCCGAACGGAGCTAGTGAAACACCCGCTGAGCCTTGGGCTCACAGGGGAGCAGAGGGCTCCTGCTGGAGCCTGGGGCGCTCGAAGGGCTGAGGGGAGCAAGGGAGACCCTGCACGCGCGACGCGGCGAGGCGCACCCGGCCCAACGCTCCCGGCACGAGCTAACACCGCCCGGCGCGCCCGGCCCAACGCTCCCGGCACGAGCTAACACCGCCCGGCGCGCGGCAGCCACCGGAGGAGTTAGACAAGAGCCTAACATGAATGAAGATCTCAGGCAAACACAAGCTCTTGTGCCTGCAAAGAACACGAGGCGCCATCACCACCCAGCACGCGCACGGCGTGGACTCTGTTTTCGGCTCGCCACCCTTTGCTGCTCCAGGTGCTGTGATCCTGGTGGAGAGTGCGTGAAATGCACGTGCCAGCAACAGCGACACGAGCCACGAACAACTCCTCCCATTCTGGAGTGTGTCTTATTGTCAGCTCAGCCCTGAATTCGCAGGGCAAAACCAGTTATTTATACGAATCTACCCAGACGCATGTTTTGTTCTTCTCCCAATATCGGGACGCGGCCTGGGAGCGCGGCCCGCTCCCCGAGGCGGGCGGCCGGCGCAGCCCTGGCAGGGCAAGGACAGGGGAGCTCCACAAGCTGCCACCGCCTCTGCCCTGTGCAGAATGCTCACACACGCCTGCCTGCCTTCAGAAGAAGCATTTAGCCCGTGAGGTGATTTAGTTGTTCTCACTAACCTGAAAGTGAGATTAAATCACTTGGTTCTTTTTCGATGGAAACTACCTCACCTCCATCTCCACAGACTGCGGTTAGGTTCTACGGTGCTAAAGCACCAGCCATGTCCCAGGTGCTTTTCTCACAAACTGACAATCCCGACAGGTTAAATGCAAAAACTGTGTTGTGCGTGGCACAGAGGGTTAAGTTATCTGCCAACACGGACTGAAAAACCTTCACTGACTTAAATTTACATCAGAAAGAAGCTGATCCAGCAATCTAGATGTTCCAAGCCTGTTGGAGCGAGCTGTCTAGTGACCATCATGCTCAAACAACAGGAATCCACAGGCACCTGCTGCAGTGAATTAATGAATGGATGCTGAAGACAAGCCACACTCAGTAGCAGGCTCTGACCCAAAAAGGAGAAGAGAACAGAAAAAAAAACCCACCTAGTATTAATGCTGCTTAGACAAACTAGATGTTTCCAGCAATCTGAAGAACACTCTTTAAACTCACGAACTCACAGCATAGCATCATTGCTCAAAACCATCATCCTCCTGGCCTCCAGCTGATGTGTGCCCTGGGATATTGCAAGTGATCAGGAAGAGACGGAAGGTGAGGACATGGAGAGACCTCCGCTGCCTCCTAGTCAGAAATCTGCAAGGTTGTGGCCACTGTTCTCCTTTCATTACCGCCTTCAGTTGAGGTTTCGGGTGTAATCAAGTTAGTGTTACATTAGAATTACCATTTTTTTTGGAGAGTGATTATTATCAGAAGCCCAGTGAGTTCAATCTTCCCCATAACACTCTTCTCTAGATGCACATGTTTTGACTGATGTCAAAGATATGTTGTTATAGGGAGCGTGTTAAAAAAAACAGTGGCCTTCACATAGTTCAGGTCAAGCTATGTTGGCACGTTGTCAACATCAGTGGTGTAGCCAAGAGCTTTTAATGAGCAAGGAATGCATTACCTCATCTGTCATACCTGGATCACTTACTCATGCTGAGTCCAAAATAACCTTGGACCTTGTTGGCTGCTCAGCACACTGTGGAAGTAAACAGTCCGGGACTCATGCCTGAAACACGCACCTTTTTCTTGCTCAGTACACGCGACTTACTCTAGAGAACATCTGAGCAATTGTAATGCTCGTGATCCAAGTTCCTGCCTTTTTCAAGCCTCTCTAATCTCCAAAACTATTTCCTGATATGATTTCTGATCCTGGTTTGCAGGTCCTATGGTTTCTCATAAAAACTCTTGAAAACTAGGAGGAAAAAAGGAAAAGAAGGCCATCACTGTGCTTTGCTGTAAGAGCAATGTGCCAGGATAGTTGCTCAGTACTGCTAATGCATCTACAACTCAGACTGCCAGACAGAGCTGGGCTGCCTGCTCTTTTTATGAGCATGTTACCATCCTGTGGAAGGGTGGAAAGAAGGGAAGAACCAATGATATTTCTGTCAACCACAGGACTACAACTACGCACAAATGAGCTTGTGACACTAAGGCCATCAGCAAAAAAGGGACAGGAGAAGGTCTGGGCCACATCCAGAATGGGCCTACAAAACTGAGCAAGCCCGAAACATTCAAAGTGGGAGTGGACCCGTGGGAGGTAGTTTTAAAGCTGGGATTAAGGTGGAGCACTTGAAGGTGTGAGGAGAAGGTGATGAACAGGGACGTATTGCAATGCTGGGCTCAGAAGAGAAGTGTGTTTGTGTGAGACAAGCCACAGTTCACCTGGCCTGATGAAGGTATGAACACTGTCCATCATGCAGGACACAAACACCTCCTTACAGAATCCCTTTGCACTGGACTAGTCCTCCACCTTCATGCCTCTTCCAGGCAAAAAATGAAAATAAATAAATAAACAAATAAATAAACAAGCTAGTGCACCAGAATGCCTGGCACTAGCTGCAGAGCCACCAGAGGACACGGAGCAGGCAAAGCGCTGCTCCCTCCTCAGCGGCACATGTCCATGGAGCTCTTTCTGATGTGGGTGCTAACTGCAGGCTGCAGGTGCCCGGGCATCAGCGTCGACGTGGAAAGAATGGTGTGAGGTTGCCAGAAAACCTGCACACCAACCATGCAGGCTGGAAGGTGGCAAATAGCTGGTGGCTGGTGATGTCCCAGAGCAGTCTGGCAAATGCTAGTTCTTGGCCAGAGAACATGCTTACACGTTGCACCTTTTAAAATGTAATGAATAGATAGTTAACGGTTTTAATGGCTTTAACACTTACCCCCCTAGGGGGCTTCTGGCATTCTGCAGGATCTGAAAGTTAAGAAAAGCCTATGCCTGTATTTAAGCACATTCACAAAACAGTGGGAAGGCTGGTGAATTGCACGTACTTTCCTGGGGCATCAGCTGCTGCCTTGATGGCCTCTGCTCCATCTCCTTGCTTTCTCTCCTTCACCTTGCTGCCTCTGCTGCACTGAGTTCAGAGTCTTATGTTTAATTTACTCTCCCTCCATCCCTAGAAGTTTATTGAAAAGCTCCACCCTCCTGGAAGCAGCATCCGAGTCAGACACCCAGGGCCAGGACACATCGCGAGGCATCGGTGAGGAGACATCGGTGAGGAGACAAGTGACAACCAACTTAATACCACATCAAAGAGACAGCAGCTAGAGCATCCACATAAATAAAGTGAAAGATTATTTCTCAAGGATCAGATTAGGAGAAAAAAAAATCAGATCTTTATTTAGGAAACAACATTATCGACTGAATTTGGGGAAATCCTGACTATGACCTATGGCAGTCAGCAATGGATACCTACCGAGAGCTACACTCCAGCTGATCTCTTTTGAAGTCACACACCTACACCTCTTTCCTACCAAGCTGCACAGAAAACAATTTGAGTATTAAATGTATTTTTACTTAAGGTTTTCTAAATCCCCAAATGTGTTTATTCCTTTCCACAGCTTACATGCTTTGTGGTTTTATAACCAAACATGTCAGATTTGAAAGGGAAACTCCAGGAAACGGCAAACGACCTTGCTGGGGACACGGAGGATCCTCACTGCTTTCTAGCCCGTTAGCTCAAAGAGCAGACTTGTGTAACTACTTCTGAGAGTTTTGTTTTGGAAATGAGATATCCCATGCTCCATGTGGGGAAAATCAATTTGCTACCTCTCTAAAGAAAACATTCCTCCTTTGGAAGGGACTGAAACAGCCCCTTCCTTGTGCGGATTAATGTGGAGACACATGACTTGCTGCAGACTGGGGTTTGACTCCCTTCCTGCCCAGACAAGCCCTGAAGAAGCAAAAAGGTGGTATTTTGCATGGAACTCTGCTCTGATTACTACTGTTTTTAATACAAAAGATAGATAGATGCACTGCAGATACCAGGTTGAGTAATTATGCCAAGAGCTGAATGTTTTTAATTTCCATTGAGGACAGTGATCAGATTCACGACCCGCCTTGTGGACTCGTTTTCTTCGTTTGGAAGCTAAGACTTCTGAATGGGCTTCGTTTTGCCTTTCTGACAAAATTAAGTTCTAAAACTAAAATTTTTTTTGACAAAAATCCATTTATATAATAGATGTCATGAAGTATAGAAAATTGAAAAGGGATGCTAACAATTCCAGATAAAAATCTATGTCTGTCAAATACATGACATTCGTAGAGTTTTCAGAGCAGATTAAAATAAAAAATAATTAGAAAAACCCCTCATCCCAGTGTAGGCCTATTACTGACTACAGATGACAGAATTGTTATTAATGATTCAAAAAGAGGCAGAGGTGTTTGGTAAATATTTGTTCCATATTTGCAAAGAAGCCAGATGATACTCTTGTACAGAATATAATTAAAGCCAGTCAATTGACTTGGCTTTGCAGAAAATAGCTCCTAAAACAACACAAAAGAAAACAAACAAAACATCTTATTTTGTACGTTGAAACAACAAGCTTGGTTAGAAGAACTAACTGTATCCATGTAACTTACCAAGATTTTGGTTAAAGCATTTGATATAATACTAGGTCACATTTTGATTAAAGGGGGTAACCTTGATTCAGCAAAGCACATGCCTCACCTGGGAGGACCTGGAGCTCGCAAAGACCTCTGACAACATCCCCAGGGCTATTCACACCTTGGGCTCAGATCATCCTAAGGGCTGACCACTACCAAGGCGTCGTGACTCTCCACATGTCTAACAGGAATATATCAGTCTCAAACAAAGAAACTGCCCTATATCAGTACAAAACACCACATATTTGGGTGGCACCTCCAGATCAGAAGGAGGTTCATCAAGTTTCACTCTCCCTTGGAAAACCACGGCTTCTCTGCAACCTCTGAGCCCTGCTCCCCAAGCCACGTGCCAGCCAGTTGCATCCTGCGGACCATGCTTTCTACGTGAGGGTCACAGCAAGATGCAGATAAGTGTAAATCTGACTCTGGGGTTTAAAAAAGAGGGAAAAATGAAAGCAAAGAGAGGATAGAAGGAGTGGCCCCAAATGGCTTACGCAGCAGCCAAGACAAAAGTGATGCAAACCCAGCAGCAAAGAGCGGGAACGCGTAGCAAAGCTGTGCAACCAACCAGCCCATCTCCCCCAGCTCAGCAAAACACACAAGGTACCAAGAGCAACAAGCTTCCCATTAGCAAGCTTTAGAAAATAAAAGGCAAATAAGAATGTGTAGCAAATCTTAAGGCGGTGCTCCCAGCAATATTTCTTTGCTCTCCAGCAAAAGCTCGTGTTTGTTAAACTGCTGTCTAGCAGAGTCAGCAGTACCCAATGGAGATGTGACCTACATACCTCAGAAATACAATAGATATGTAACCAGTCATATCCATGTAGGTAGCCAGATTAGACAGTCTAATAGACTGGTAAAAGATGGACACTATATATGAATCTAAACAGACAGAAATTCATATGAGAAGCATAAAATGGAAGGTTTCCTGGAACATTGCTTTCGGAGTGACAAGAGCAGGTAGGAAGCTATGATCACCCCAGTGCGCACAACACAGAATGACAAATATGTTATTTAAACCCCTTGTATTTCCATCGTGCAGCGGATTATTTAAGAACATAAAATCACTTCTTTTAAAGCACAAGAATCCTATAATTTTCTTTCTTTTTTCATTACAGTCTATCACTGCACTGCAAAGTAACCGTAATTTGTTAGATATACTCAACTGCGTGAAGATATCAGCCAAGCAACATGCAGACACTACAGAGCAAGCTCTCGCCTTGATATCTACCTTTAACTTCCACCACGCTGAAGACTACTGAGGAGAACCAGGGGGGAATGGGAACAACAGCAGCATCCTAAATCCTGCTCCTGTTCAGCTCTCTGGGCCATCACCAGTATCAGTGCATGTATTTTTTTGGCAAGGGGCTTTGATAAGTTCCCATGTAGGGGGGCACCCTGTTATAATGCACAGAGAGGAGAAAAAAAAAAAAAAAACAGAGATAAGTTGTTCCCACAAGGAGTTTGGGCAGAAATTTTGAGCTGCACCCCATCACCCCAGGGATCACCCCAGGGATCTCCATCCACCCGCAACGGTGCAGTTAGGGGTATGAATACGATGCTGATTTGCACTGCTGGACTAGGGGAAAAAATGGTGATTTTTCAGCTCTCGCAGCTTTATCAGGCTGCATGCTCATGAAGAAGAGCCCATGTATCTGCTGAAACCTGGAAAATAGTGTTTTTAAAGTCTCGATGGCAATGTCACTTGTTCAGATTTACATGAGTGCAAACCCGAAGAACTAAGTGTAATCACCCTGAAGGTAAACACAACGAGAATCCAGCCCTTCTTGGCGCTGCAGTCACAGGAAATCTTCAGCACTCAGAAAAAGCCAAATAAAACTGAGCGACAGTCATTAATTTATCAGAGCAGGGCAGGGTTTAAACTAAATATGAAGTCCGTTGTGCAACAGTCTTTTGTAGTCAATGCTGGTTCTTAGGAAATTATCTGCATGAATTAAGTGGAGAGACTATTAAACAATTTACACACTTCCTTGTGTTTCAGATGTCTAATTATAGCCGTGTTTGTCTCTCTCCACAGAGCTGTTTTATACCACATGGTATGCATATTTCAGCATCTAGCATTATTAACTCATGACCGACTGTCAGTTGATCATTATCTAACACATGGGGTCTACAAAAAAAGCCTTATTTGGTCAAAAGCGGCCTTCTGAACTGCTCCGTCTATATTTTCCCGCAGAAGAACTTTATTTGGATTATTATTTGCTGTCAGTGGAAACTCGGAGGTTACATATGTGAAATCTGCAGACAGGAAAATAAATCCTTACCAAGTTTAAACACTTAGTTGATATTAAAACCATCTCCAGCTTTGTTAGTTTAAAGAAACTCTCAGTTGCCCTCTAGTGTTGCACATGTGCCATGCAAGGAGGAGGGAAGGGTGTTAGCAAACACAGCCGTGAACCTTACCCAGAGTGAAGGTCGCAGAATTTAACCTAATTTAGTATGACGTGATTTACTATACATGCAGCATTTCTCATAAAAGAATGTGGGGGGAAGTTTTAGCTTTCGGTTAGTTTTGCTGCTTTTGTGCGTTGGAAACAACGCTTGCATAACGTTTGTCGCTTTAATTGTGGCGTGTGACACGCTGATTTTATGAGCTCGAATCTCTGCAATCACTCTGCTTACTGCACTCTATAAAGTTCATTCATAACTAAAAATAGCCTAACGTACAAACTGATTTAGCATTATGCTGAAGCTAAGGAACATAGGGAGTCTGCAAGAATTCCCTAATATGGAAAAGAAGCTGAGTTTTCAAAAGAAGCAGTTTATTTGTTCCTGAAAATGGACAACATATGTAAAAGACTTAATATACAGAACCAGGTGTATATATAGCATAGATCTTCATATGTGCCCATTTTCATTCTATATAAAGACTTTATACAGCCTGAAACTATAAATTTAATAATAGATTACTAAATTAAGTCTGCACAATCACTTCATAAAAAATATCATTTCAATTTAAAATACAGCTGTAGGGGTTTGGACAATTTCCTGCATAATAGAGGCCCATCCCTGAAATGTAAATAACACCGGTATTAAAACAAGTCAATCAGGCACATCAGGAAAAAAAAAAAAAAAAGAGAAAGAGTATGTGAAAACATAAATGCATTTTCCAGCCTATCCTAAGTAAGGATGCCAAGCCTTTATTTTATTTGAATGCTGCTTTGATAAATCACTACTGCTTCAGAAGCCTTTTATTTTCTTTCTTTCTTTCTTCTTCTTCTTCTTTTTTTTTTTTTAACGTCCTGCTTTCCCTAACAGAAATCCAGGGCTGATTAAGTCTTAGCATTTTGACTGTAACAACCCGACAGGGTTTTGCAACAAGAATTATTCACTTCTTTCCTGTGTACCGTCAGCATTCCTAAAATAATGTTACTATAAAATTAAACAGTGTACTCTTCAGAAACACATGACGTTGCCTCTTCTGTTTTTTTCAACTGCAGTTGTGCAACTGCAAAAGTCTCTTCTTTCTCAATGCCTTTCCCTAAATGAAAACCTTTGATAGTTACGAGATTTAAAAAAAAATTTTTTTTTTTTTTTTTTTTTTTTTTGAGACTCACAGGCCACCCGTAATATTATTGACTGATTACACAGTAAAAGTGGCAAACATTGCTCTATTTGGTATATACCCTAAGTTAATTACAAGGCTTTCTCTTTTTAATTTGACAACACTGAAATATCACCACAAGGACATATGGCGATTTGAAAAAAATACAACCAGGGAAAAGGCGAAATGAGCATTTAAAAAGACAAATGATTGCATTTGCATAAGCAGGTACTGCTAAAGGGCGCTCCTTCCCCCGGGGCTGCCCAGCGCCTTCTGCCCGCTGAGGCCCTGGCTGAAGAACTCGCACCCCTTGGGGTGACCCGGCGGGGTGCCGGGGCCCTGCCCGCACCCTGCGCCCCGCTGGGTCAGCCTCTCAGACGCACCTGGTGCCACTGGGAAGGCCTTCCCATCGCGCTAGGGTCCTCCTTTCCAGGCACGGCACCGCTCCACAGCTCGGAGCCCAGTTTTTCCTAGCGCTGCCCCACGGACACAGCTGGACCGAGCTGTGCTTAGGCAGCCTCAAAGGTGGCACGCACGGCCAGAGCTTCTGTGTATCTGGGTTTAAACAGATCAAAATTGCTCCTTGATAAATCAGCGCTTCTCCTAGATTTCCACGCACGCTCCTAGGGAGATCTGGACTTCTGCTATGGTGAATATGCAGATTCATTGACCCAAGAGATAAATATTGACTGAGGAAAAGCAAAGGTCAAATCAGTCAATATTTACCCAAGAAACTCTACATCTTGATGTACTGTAACACACTCTCCAAATGTCTTCATCAGACATCTCTGGAGATCTCTTGGTTATGAGCAAAGGTTTCAAAAGTACCATCTTTTCTCTTCAAAATCCCCCTTACCGTAGCACCAGCCTTCGCGCCGGCACAGCGACACTCTCCCTTCCCTCTCTCTTTCAAATATCCATACAAAAGGCTGAAATTTACCTCCAGTCCTAGTTTCACCTCAGAAATGACTTTGGGACAATGTCAATTGAGACCTGTGGGGTCAGAGTCAGTAACAGTCCTGCGGCGAGTCTATTAGTCCTTTTACTTATCTAAGGTTTCAAGCTCACGGCCTCCTTCCGAGGCCTCTTCAGCAACGCTGCTGTAGTCCTCAGCCACAGTGCAGCCGACTCCTCTTTCCGCAGCCCAAGGTTGTTTAAAACAAAAATTCCAAGGAATTTACAAAGACTTCAGTTTTTCCGAAGATGCCCAAGGAAGGCAGACACCCAAATCCTCCAGCATTTCAACGCGGTTGCTCCCTCCCTCCCTCCCGCCGGCACCTTTGTGGAGCCGCTCCGAGCACGCAGGGCGGCTGCGCCCGGCCCGCTCCTCCGCCACCACCCGCGTTCGGACCCTCCAAGGTGCCAGCTGAGCTCCCGTTTCTCAGCTCAGCGCTGCTAACCGCTCAAACACAGCACAGTTTTGAGGCAGTCAAAGGCAGCAAAAGGCCTCCCCACGTCAGTGACCTCCTCCTGCCGCAGGAACCAGACCTGGCCTAAGAGCTGTGCAGGTCAGAAGCACAAGGGCTGCAATGAAACACTCTCAAAGATCCATGTGCCAAGGGGCAGCTTTTCCCACTGCTCCGGGACAGTGCTTTTCCCACTGCTCTTTACTTCCTTTAAAACACTATCAAGTCTGGCTAAAGAATCTCCTGGTTTCTGGCCTCATATGCAATCTCTATTGTGGAACTTAAGTTTAAATTCAGAGACCAATTAAAAAAAAAAAATCAATGAAATGCTTTTATGAAACAGGAGATTGATCTGCAGCTTAAAACTTCCAGTAATGTAATATTTTAGAACTTTAATAAATAATGCTTTTATCTTGATTGCAAAATAATACCCTGCCATGAAAGCACGGAGCAGAGGTAGGAAACCGTTCGACAAGAATTAAAATGTCACACTTTGCACAGAGCGCAGCATTACAATTATTGGTGAAACACATTTTTCAAACTTGTTAACACAAAATTAACAATTACATACATCACTTAATTCTATAAGTGCATATCCCTTGAAGTACCCATTAGCTAACCATGCCTAGTTCAGTTTTAATATACATGCAGGCTTTGCAGCACAGAGGGAACGTAACTATGCGAGCGCTGGCACAGTAAACCCTGAAATGGCAAGTGCTATTAAATTGAGATGCAATCACGTTGAAAGGGAAACATTAACAAACAGCAGACAATTGAGAAGAAAATACAGGGCGCTTGTGTTCTCATACATGTGCTTCAAAACCTTATATAACTATTCATTGTCTATTGCAGCTGGCCATGGGCCCAGTTTGTTCTATGCTATACTATACTAATTTTACAATAATAAACTGTTACACAAGCTTTATGCAGTCATGCATATGAAGAGGTTGTGGAAGACATTACATTTGATTATCTTTCACGCAAAGACACCATCTTGAAATTAAATACAGCCTGGGAGAAATACGGATGAGTTTAAAAAAGAAAACAAATGCAAGTAAATCATTAAAAAAAAAAAAGAGAAAAAAATCCTTTCAGCAAAGATCAGTTAGACTCGAGAAGCTTTTCCTCCTCTGATTCTCACCTTCACATTACACGTGATGGATGAATACGACTAATCCCATAATAAAACGCAAGAATCTGCATGTTCCTGGACTAGATTCATTTGAAGACAATTGCTGATTTTGGAAAAAATATGCCTTTTTTTTTTTTTTTAATACACCTCCTTTTGGTAAAAGCAACGCAAAGCAGTTTGCAAAGCCAAAAGGAATGTGTGAAATAGCTGAAGTTTAAAAACTCTTTCTGCTCTTGTTGCTTTAGCATGAACCAACACGAACCACTAAGATGCTCCAGTTAACATTTATCTGTAGCAGAAAACATTTCCTAGGATAGCAGTTGGAAAAGTTGGGGATGAGAGAGACAGGGCACGGAGCAATCTACACAGCACGAAGCAGACGCGATCCAGAGAAGTCGTTTCATATTGCACATTTGTCTATGGAATTGTCTGAGAATTTTTTGCTGGACATTATTTCCGGGTTTATCACAGTGGTTCAGAACTGGCTATATTTAGTCACCGACTGGTGCCAGAAAGCACTACCAGACTATAGGATCATGGCATATTTTAAGTCTGATATCTCATCAACCATCAAGGCCAGAAATAAATGCCTTCATCAAAAAGAGTGAAACACTCAGGTCTCCAAGACAGACGAGTGAGTTTTTTCAGCTCTGCTAAGTCACAAGGTATCAAACTCAAAAATCACATTATTCTGATTACCATTGTTCATCTCTTGCTTCCCCATCACCCCCTACATATTTTGATTTCAACATTTTAACATCTAATCCAAAAAGGGATCCACTAAAGTTAGTGAACCAGCATTTTATGTGGGGCCCGCGAGGCACTTGCACACACAAATAACAGCAACACGCACCAGAAGGGGAGCATCGGCAGTCAAGTGGCACGGGAGTCAACGGGCGCAGGAGCAAATCCCCAAAAGCTTCAGCACCAGATTCCAATCTCAATTACATCAGTGTAAATCCCAAATAATTGACTCTGGTGGATTTACATGAGTGGAACAGAGATCGTAATCTTGCTCTTAACCTTTACTTTTGAAGTGGAGATGGCCAAACTAGGATTTTCTATCCAGCAGGAGAAAGACAGAGTTTCACCATTTGCTCCTGGTCTGACTGGGACAGGCCACCCAGAAAGTCCTGAACACCACCAGTGGGCAACAGCGCGACGGAGGGCCCCGCAGGCGCCCCGCGGCTGCGGGTGCACGGAGTGCCACCCAACGGAGCCCAACCAGCTGCCACCTCCGCTAGGCGCACGCGGCTCCGCGGCGGTGTGGCCACCGTCGCGGTGTCGCCACCGTCGCGGTGTGGCCACCGTCGCGGTGTCGCCACCGCCGCGGTGCCTGCCTGCCGCTCCGGAGCCGCCCGCGTCGCAGGGTGCTCGGGCTGTCCCCCAGCCGCCGGCACAGCCCCACGGGCTCCTCCAGCTCCCTGCTCCGGGCGCGGATGCTCCCGCTCATTCATCGCAGCCTCCTCTGCTCTCCCGAATATTTCTGATGGTTGCTAGGCAACTATTGTTGCATACATGCATGAGGCATTAATTGTCTGCGCACTTTAAAAGAGGAAAATTCTTTAAAACTGAGGACATCGCCATACCAAAAATAGGCTATTTCCTTCATAAAGGGCAACACTCGTGGCTGGGAATGTTGATGGCTGCAGCATGTCAGAGGCTAAGTGAGTCACGGAGCTTACTCATATTCGGCACACATCACAAAAGAAGTATCTTCGGGGGACCTTATTTTATCATAAAGTTTTATTTTAAATAAAGTGCTTCAGATCTTGTTTCATCTTCTGACTGCTGTCACTGGGAGACTGCCGTCCACATTTTCCCTATGAAATTCCTGGCTCTGGGTCCCGGTGCCGCCGCAGCCGGTGTTCGAACCTGCCGAACGCGTCGGCTCGCTGTCCTCTACGCCCAAAATGGCACCGGCGAGTTTTCCTCTTTGCTACACACTTCAAAGGATACTATAGTCTCCCTGCCCATGCCAAGTGCTCTGTGCTTCTTACCAGTAAATGTGGATTTCATTTTATAGGGTCTTTTTTTCCAAAATACATTCCAATGTCATGATCAAACTCCAAAGACAGTAAACACAGACTTCCATAAATTGACTTAAACTTCTAAACTAAACAACTGTGAGGATTTGCAGCTAGGTAATTTTTGTTTTTTCTTGTTTTATAACAAACCCACGTCTATTGTAACTAAACATTCACAATGTACATGCATTCAGCCTAATTACAGGGTGCCTTTCAAAACAACCAACACCAAAAAAAGCCCTAAAGAACCATCACATTTTTTGGTAAATAAGACAAATTATTATGGTTCATTGCAAAATCAGGATGGTATAAAGGAATGAGGGTAATTGTACTACTAATTCTGAGGTAAGAGCTGTAAAAGACCCTGGGTATAATCTTCTCTCTGTTTTTCAAACTTGTTTTCTCTCTCTCTAAAATATGTAATGGGACACAGACTCATCTAAGTGAGGTTCAGCTGAGGTTAGTGAGTCTTGAAAGATGAAGTGACTTATTTAACTTCTGAAGTGCGAAACAAAATCAACACCTACTCAAAGTAAACATACCACCCATAGTAAAAACTGTTTGCACTGAGAAATTAACTTCTTACATTGCACTGCAAGCCCAGAGCAGTGCAGACAGTGCGGGATGGCTCCTCAGTGCCCGTCTGACGCAAACCCAGCAGTGTCTGTCAGTGTTCCCCAGGTCAGTACAGTGATCATCACCACAGGCCTCTTCACGTATTTTCTTACCCTTTCTGTGGGTGAGGCTGCTGATTTCAAACAAAATCCTTCCCATCTACTACTCACTTGTTGCAAACACCTGCTTTTTAATTAACATGCGCTTTGACACTACTGTGCAAAGAGGTAAATGTGACCTGAGATGTCTGTGAAGGATCCTTAAAGTTCGCATGTGAAGTCTGCAAAGGATCTTAGAGTGTGCAGTAGCACATTAAGTGAACACACAGTGCTCTGACGAAGGTCCTCCAAGGCAGGCAACAGCTTGTGGTGGGACTGAGACTGGAAAAACAATGACGAGATTCAAGACACAGGGTATCAGTGGCCACCAAGAGAGGCCCGGGCAATGAGGCTACGTGGTTTAGTCCCTCAGTCCCCTCACAATCCTCACAACCCCCTGGCTAACCCTGGACAGATCGCTGTCTAGCGCTTACAGCATCAACAACTTGTAGGAAGATTTTGCTTTGCTGTAGAATGCACATCAGATCCCGCAAAGTCCAGCCTTTGCTGGCCCACAAGCTACGAATGACACATACTAGCAGAGTAACATAGAGTAACTAATAGAGAAAGTCCAAAAGGAGGCAGGAGGGTATTGCTGCCTTGAAGACCTGCTGCAAATGCTGCCCATCAACTTCAGAGTGACCATCGGATGAAGACAGCATCTTCTGGCTGAGTACAGATCACATCTTTTTAAAGCCAAGCAATAAAAACCCTGCATTATTCCTAGCTACGCTGCTCCCATGGTTAATTGCCCCTCACTGCTAAATAATTGTGTCTTGTTTCCAGCATAAATTCAGCTGCTTCACCTTGGAAGCGCTGGATGCTGCTGGGCACCCAACTGAGGAGCGCCCTGCAGTCCTGTCCCGCGCGCACCGCGGGCACAGACGCGCCCCCGTGCCCCGCTCGCAGGCAGGCTTGCCCTGCCACACACCCTCCTTTGGATCCTCTCCTTACCCCATCCCGCACTGCAACGCGAAGGGCAAAGCACAGGCAGCAGAACTGAGTGCAGCCAAGCTGAAATTGGGAAAAATATCTTTAATAAAGTATTTCTGCTCTCCCGTGATCCTCTGCAGCCTGCAGTTCAGAATAATACATTTGAGTATTAGTGGTGCAGTTATCCCGTCAAATTGTATCACCCTTTTTGCAGTGAGCCATAATCATTTGACTGACTTACCAAAAATGTTAGCTCTTAGGGGTTTTGATAATGATTTCCTCTAGTGCTGTATGCAGCACTAGTAACACCTCTCTATTTCTTCTTAGTATTCCCCTGCTTATTCATCTAAAAACCAGGTTTGCTCTCCTACCCTAGTCAATTGGTTATCTATCATTACCCTCAGGTAATTTATGGCGTTAAGACCAACACAGCAGCCCTGAGGCACAAGAAGTGCTTGCCTGAACACCAGAAGACTAAGATACAGCTATATATGTCCAAGCCCAAACTTCAGCTGAAATCAAAACTCTCACTGCCTCACTGGCTTTTGGCCCATAATGGGCAATCAAACTATAAGGAAATATTATATAAAGATCTAATTACTGATGATAAACCTAGAAAAAAGCAATAGTTCTTTCTGAGCTAGATGCTGCCAGTTCTTTTTTTGCTTTCTTTCTCTGCTCATTCACTACTTGGGTATAAGAAGCAAGGTCATGCTAGGAAACCAGCAGCAGCCAGCAGCCGCCTCCAGGGGCTCTCAGCCCATTGTGGCCCACGTGGGTGCCCTCCCTCGTGGCCACAAGTGAAACTGGAAAATGGAAAAGGCAGCTGAGGGCTCCCTTGTTGTTGGCACAAGTGATGAGCCACTCCGTGCGCCCACCACCATCTGCCTGCTCAGGGCTGCAAAGATGTGACAGGTTAGTGAGACCTTCCTCAAACTGCACCAGTGTCAACAGAGGAGAAAAGTCCTCAGAGTCAGTCCTGCTGCTCTCATCTGATTTCAAGGGGTGACGACCATGGCCAAACTTTCTAATGCTCTCCTTTGCCCCTTCTGCAAAAATACACAAATCCATTTGAAGAATTCAGCCACATGAATTTAAATTCTGCAGAAATCTCATCTACCAGTAACTGCTATTGGAATATTTAAAATTTGAAAAGAAACAACCGCCAAATCAAACAAAACGCCATTTTTTTCAATTAATTTTCTTCCTCCGATTCCTCCCCACATTGCATCATCTCCCAATTACCGTGATTTTGCTGAGTGTGCCAGTTTCTTAAAGCCACAGCTATAAAATGTATGGACTAATTGTTGAGCGGAGCTATTAGAACTGCAGCAGTGCAGCACTTCCCTGCTAGTCTATTATTTCTACATGATTGGCTTTGTACAGTCCAACTCATGCAGGGAAACTCTTAGATAAATTAACTCCTTCGTTTTGACATAAACATCAAAGGGAGAATTAAAGGAGAATGAACAGTATTTGCCCCTCCTATTTAAACCACGATGCTCATAACACCCATGCATGTTCCTGGAAAATTACGAATTATTTAAATGGAGAAACTCATTTGCTGCTTTATCAAGACTCTAATTCACGAAATTTGGCTGCAGCATTATCTCATTTTCCCATTTCATGTTTCCCTGTCATCTACATGGTAGGGCATGTTTACAGAACTTTATAACTATAATACACAATTCAGTCATTTCTAAACAGCGCTATAAGAGTAAGTCTGAAATGTACACATTTTAAAGATTATTTAGTGAACACCAAACTCTTTCCCAGCTGTTTTACATTTTGAATTTCCCAATAAATGAATAACATACTAAAAAAGCAAACAAGATCTGACATTATTTAGTCTAAGTTTCTAAAATGGCGTAACATCTGTAGCTAAAAACAATTTTGAATAACTATATTTAACTGTAGCGGTATCCTATTATTCCTAGCCCATTTTCCTTGCAGACTGGGTGACTTAACACCATGTTCAAACACTTTTGCTAACTGTTTGGCCCTTCCACCAGCCAAACTGCAGCAAAAAAGGGGGGCTTGGGAAGAAATCCGCACCCATATCTTTTCCATACACCCCCAGGTGACCCAGCCTGATGTCCGTGCAGTGTCACCAGTGCTCATCAACACGCATCGCTCTGAAACGGCTCCAAAAGCAGGGAGGTCTCTGCCAGCAGCAAGTCGACCTTCCACTACTTGCTTCCATCTCTATTAAAATCCCCACAACGTCAGCTCCGCTGCCCTCTTTGACCACCTTTCAGCTGCTTTGGAAATCCAAATATCCATTCATTAAAAGGCAAAGTTTGCTACGTCCTTACGTAATGGTAGCTTCCCTTCTGCCTTGCCAGTGGCTTGTGAAATGCCTTTGATTCGCAAAGAAAAACAAAAAGCAAGAGCAAAGCCCCTCCTCCCCGCCAAGCAACCCCAAATCCGGACTGTTCACGTCTTCCCTGGGAAATCAAGGCTGGGGCCTAATATTAAAAATCCTGCCGTGCCCAGACCAATTGAGCTCCTTTTCCTATCTGCATTATGAACAGGTGGATGCCACAACCCGTGACGCGGTGGCCCCGCACGTGGCCGCCTTTCGAGGCCACCTCTGCCCGGCCACACATGCAGGGACAGGGCTGAGCTGCAGCCCCACGGGCTTCTGCTCCCCACGGCGGGGCCGCCAAGACCTTGAGTCCCACGGAGCGAGCTGCAACTAGAGACAGAGAGAGGCTTGGATCACTTTCATGGTGCTCAAACATAGGTTGGCGGTGAGTGGGGGAAAATCGTGTTTTTCATTTTTTTTTTTATGCCCAGTACTTATCAACTAATTACATGCTAAGAGAAAGGAGAAAAAAAAAAACAGAAAAAAAAAAAAACCAAAAAAATTTCACATGAGACATTTATGTGTTTTAATTCTTTGTAAACTTTCTGGCACACCCTATATGCTTCATTTCTTGCTTTAAATAAGTACTGGAAAATATGCTTAGAATTTGGAGCTAAGGGGAATGACATATTAATTCAGAGTTTACTTTGTGTAAGTTTGCTTCACCCAGGTTTGAAATGAAACTTCAGGGAAACTTAGAACTCGCCTGCAGCCGGTAACCTACAGCCCCCTTCACCCACAGTATCTCGACGCTATTAGCTCTTCCTTTAAGCAGCAACAGTGAGTAACATCCCTAGGCAGCGTGTCACCAGGGATGCTCCCACGAGCCTGAGCAGTCGGGGACTCAGAAGGAAAAAAAAAACAGTAAAGAAAGTAATGAGTAACAGTTACGGCTCCTTAAAATGTGTACATTAACCTCAGTACTGGGCAACTATTTGCTTTGTAGCGGCAGTATCCTCCGACTGAAATAACAACAAATATTTTGGAAACTCCATCCAAAGCCAAAGAGAAATTGCTTAAGTGCCCTTGCTCACGAGCCCGGTGTCTCCGTGTGCCTGCCCAGCAGCTCAGGTAAGCTTACAAATGGCCTCTACCTAAAAGACCATTAACTAAAATTACATTTGTTTTTATTGAAAGACAGCCTCAAGTGCTGACATGTAATATATGACATGTGATACATAATAATACTCTTAAACCAGTTCTGACATAATATCTCCCAAGGCATAATAACCACAAATGACTGCTTTAGTTAAGAACTAGCCAGAAGCAAAATAGATCCATGTAAAAGTAGCTTTAACCATAAATACCTCAACAATATTTTATGTCACTTTGTAAAAAAGTTAAAGGAGTCCCATAATAATTAACAACAAAAACTTCATGTTCTTTACAATTGTATGGCGGTTGTGAAAGGTTATTTCATAGTCCCGCAGCTGCCAATGCCGTAAATTATGCAGGCACCAAGAAGCATTAAGGAGAAATAATAGCAATTTAAACTAAGGGCTGACGTAATTCATGATAAACAGTCGTTGGAAAATATTACAATGTTGTCTTTTTTGAGTGGGTTTATTCAGGAGAATGTGACCGTGCTCTGACAAAACCACTTCTCGCCAGCGCGCCGGCGCTGCCGGCCCTGCCGCTCCCGCTGCTGCGGTGCCCGCGATGCCGGCAGGGAGCTGCGCCGGAGCCGCGCATCCCCGGAGGCATCGCCCGCGCGGGCTCAAAATGAAATGGAATTCTGAAAAAGGTGGTTCCGGCAGCAAAAACGCCACAAGCGCCGCTTTCGCTGCGGTTTACGAAAAAGTAGAGTTCATGCCATGATTTTGGTAGTGGCATCATAAAACGAGCCATGGAGCAGAAATCCTAGAGAGGAAGAGGAGATGCTTAGTCACGTGCATCCACCAGCACGTTGACTCCACTTCTACAGAGCAAAAAAATAATCCATCTTAATATTTATCCCGGTTACAGCTATGGCTGCTAAAGAAAAGGCACAGTAATAAGACAAAAAGAAAAGGGCATTTGTTTCTCCAGAAGTTCTTGCAGGCAGGAAGGCATTTTATCTTACTTTACCACGCATTAGTTGTGTTCACTTAAGAGCTTGCTCTCAACATTGGGCAGGATTCTGCTCTTGGCCAAGGGGTGAAAGTCTCAAGTAAGAGCCCCGGAGTGGCGAGAGGTACTCTGGATTTGCGCCACCGCAGCTGAGTCAGAATGTGGCCCCTTATCAGGGCTTTTTTGCTTTGAGTATACAAATATTTTATGCATTTCAATGAGTGGCAGAATGCAAAACTTGCAAATATTTATTTTTAGATGTATGGGGAAAAAGCAATTAGAGCTAAAAATGTTAAGAATGAAGAAATCACTTAACAGAAGCAATTATGTTGGGCATATAAACAGCTCTGCCTTCAGACGCTTTATTCAAATGCTGCAGAGCACACCAGAAAATATCAATTGTTTAAAAAAACTGCAAGTATTTTTTCACAACTGAAAAATCAATCATCATAAACAACATCTGGGGATCATTAATATCTTACTCTACAGTTGGATTAACAAAATAAGAGGTCTGACCAGAATCCAGAACACTTCCAGATTTTCTTTCTCAAGCTAAGAGCTTATGCTTGCAGAGGTGGGGTGAGCAGGGAGGAAGAAATATGCATTTATCTATGTATATTGTATATAGCACTATTATGCATTAATCATTACTTCCCCTACAGCTATGTCCTGTTTTTGTTTTGAGAGAGTTAAAATTGAAATCTTTAGCTAAGCCCTCTACCCAGAGCCTTGGGAAAGATTTGCATATTTTTCAGACTGCTGGAGATGCCACCGTAAAGCTCCACCCGAGCAGGGCCCTGTATCCCCACAAACAAAAGGCCCTCAACTCTCCACATCCTATTTTTAAATGCCAAAATGCGCTACCCTTCGCAGAGATGTACGAACACCGATCCCACTCTAATATCACAGGTGTGTTGAAACAGAAAAAGTTGAAAATTGGAAATTTTAAAAATGGTACCAGAGAAAGCGGAGTATGTTTTGAAGGTCTATGCCTCTTCGCTCTTCTCCACGGAGGAGGAGGAGGGAAACTCGCAATTTTGCTCTCTCCATGAATGAGGTCAGAGCTCCCTGTCTGGCTCATGGTACTTCCTGCCATCCTCTGGTGCGCGTAGAAACACGGACATCTCCTACACACTCCAACCACAACGCTATCGTAGGGTTGTTTCCAGAAGCAGATAGATGCAATGTTTGAAAAGAAAAATAGGAGAAGGAAAAAAAAATAAAGGCACCTACAGCCATTTCTTAAATGGAAAGCTCTCAGATAAAATAAAATAAGTGTAAGACATAGAAGCCAAAGCCAGGCCTTTAGGTAGGAAGAACATTCTCCCACCTGGTGAGCTCCCTGCGCCTCCCGCGGCTGGATGCGGCTCTCACAGACAAGGACACGGCGCACGGTGACGGACACCTCGCAGGTGACACCAGCTGACACCAGCTGACTAAACATCCCTGCGACCTGGCCAAAATGCTGCAAACTCAGGTGTGGTGAAACACTCCAGTCCCCCTCCAAGGTGGAGGGCTTGATATACATGTGATTCCCTTATAAGCTGCCACATGGTACCTCAGCTGAAACACATTAGAAATATCTTTCATTCCTGACCATGAATTTATCCTAGAGATGGCTTATACAGAAAAGTCAACTTTGGCTCAATAAAGAATGCCACCAACAGGAAAACTCTGTGTTTCATTACACTGGAAACATTCTTCTTTTTTCTCTCTTTTCTTTTTTCTTTTTAGCCTCACTTTACACGCCAGGGTTTTGTTTTGTTATGTTTTTCCCCTAAACAACTGATTTTATCTCTGAGTCACCAAGTTCTGCTAAGCTAAGATGCATAACGAAAGCAAAGGCGAGATTTCAGCTGTGCCGGAAGCAGCGGTCGCGCCGCGCGCCCCGCCGGGGCCGCTGCACCCCACGTGCTGCTCGCTTCGTTTTCCCAGTGCCAGCGACATGGAGCTTGGCTTCGGTGCGGGACAGGGGTGAGGAGGGAAGTGGAGCTTGCACTGCCTCTGCACATTGGGGTTTTTTTCAAGGAGCAGCTTCTCTGTGTGTTGCTCTTTTTATGGTAAAATGGAGAAGTTCCATTTCTCAGAGGAAAAGATTATATTAATACCCCAGCGTGAGGCAGTTCTCTTCACTTTTGCGTATAAAACATTTTCTAAAAATTTGGCCTTTACACGTAAAAATAAAACTTTGAACCTCCTTTTGGGGCTGAAAAAGCGTTTATGGTACCCCAGGGACCAAACAGCTTTTTTAATAGCATATTGGACCCAGCGTGCTATAAAAGTAATCCAGGACAATTTAAAATTTACCAAACAGAACTAAAAAATAGACCAGAAATGAATGACTTGGGTTTCCCTCGCGCTCGGGCACATGCACCG
>JAVCKT010032867.1:5104-20183 GCA_032273925.1 Rhynchotus rufescens
TGACTAGGTATTCTATTCCTTCAGTGATTGCACCTACCTACCTCTAAATCTCAGAGCACAGAAATATGGTGTTCTTCAATATTTAGGGATGTGGGAATCATTTCAACTCTCTTTAACATTTCAACTCTAAACATGAGTGCAGAAGGATAGATATTGTAATGACATGACTGATCTGACCTATGCTAGGCACCTATTGGAGTTTGGGAAACGAAATATATATGTCTAAATATATCTAGTTATACCTATCTCAAATTCAAATCTATTTTTTTTGTCAGATGCTCACTTTATGTACTCCTTATAATAATATATATCATATATAATATCACATATAATAATCTTGAAAAATGAGATTTTTTTTCACATGCCAAAGGTATTAGAATATGTTGCAAAAGAAGGGTATCTTCTTAGATTTTCTTTTTTTGTTACCTCCAGCATTATTCGGTCTTTTTTGAAGCTAATAAACATGAAAATTGATCTGTTTTAACATGACTTACACAATACTTTACATTTGATACATTAAATATCATAGATCTTTTATGTATATTACTATTATGAAATACCAGTTTCTAATTTAAAAAAATGACAATTAAATTGAGGTTATTTACTGAACAAATTTTCTTTTTTCTTTTTTTTTTTTTTTTTCTTTTTTTTTTTTTTTTTAATAAGAGTCAATTGCGACCTTAAGGGATTCAAATGCAGATTTTCTGCATGGTTTTGAAAGGGCAGCCAAGGAAAAATTCCACACCACAGAATTATCAAGGCAGGGCACCTGTATGTGGTGGACTTCAGACACAAATATTTTGTGCCAATAAATGCACCTCTAATTGTGCATACAACAAAAGCTGCCAACATCAGCTGCTCTGTAGTGCTTCATTAGGTCAGTCTTTTACGGCACAGAGCCAGTAATAAATAGGCATCCTCCTGGGAGCAGTTTGCAGTTGCTTAGCATGAGAAACAGTAATGTCATGCTCCCAACCTACACTGTGATTACTTTCTGGCTTAGAGAGAGAAATTGGAGAGGTCCACAGAGCCCAAATAGTTGGTGTCACAAGATGAATAGATGATGAAATAGTAAAGAGGAAGAAAGCGGAGAATAAACTGCAAGCAGCACAGAGAGCTCAGAATCAAGCAGTGGCCCTTTTTAGCCATTTGCACACTACAGGTTAACTTCTATACACTCTTGTCAACTTTATGTTTGGTTTCCTGTATGTAACAGTCAATCATACCAGTGAATGAGCACTTATTTATATAAGTACATTTCTTTATATCTGAGTGATGTTCTCAAGCTTCAGAATAACACTAGGGATTAATAAAAAGTAACAGTCAAGCAGGATTGTAGCTGTGGTGCCATTCAAGATATTGAGAGCTGCTGCAGAGCAATTCTCAAAAGGAAAAAAGCAGAGTGAAACTAAAGCTAAAATACACTTGCCATATCTCACCAAGCTTCTCCTTGCAGTAATTCTCTCCCTCAATCCGTGTGTATCATGGGTATGCTCTTACAAGGGTACGTGTATATATATATCTTTGTATTTCAAAGCTAAAATATAGAGAGATGAGAAACAACTGTCTTCCAGCTGTAAGAATTTGAGAGCTCAGGTTCTTCTACAGAGTAAAAGATTGGGCTTGGCTTGGCCTGTCATTGACCATTCAGTAACCTTGCTCTTTTTCCTTTTTGCTCAGCATTGCAAGGATGAGGATAGCTCTGGTTCCTGTTGACACTCTGTTCTTATTAGCAGTAGAGTAATTGCTTTGGAGGCAGGAACTGTTCTTCCAGGTAAAGATTCTGTTGCTGCTGTAACACAGCAATGAGACCCATAAGAAGAGCTGGATGGATTTGCCATGTCTTTGGCCATGCTCTCGCAAAAGTAGACTAGGTGAGGGATGGTTGAGGTGTTGCAGGTTGATTCAGCCTCTACCACTGTCCTTCTGGAATACATGTTGTGGCAGGGGAAGAGCTACCTTGGCTGCCAAAGAGATGCCAGGAAGGTTATTGCAAGAGCAGTCAGCCTTGGCCTGACCCTTGGGGCTCTTATTGAACATGTTTCATGAAACAAGTCCCATGTGGTGTGGGTGACAAGACAGGCTGTGACATCATTGAGTCAGAATGGACATAGAATAGGGAATAGAATTAGAATAGAATAGAATTAGAATAGAATAGAATAGAATAGAATAGAATAGGGAATAGGAAGATGATGATGGGAAGCTTAATGCAACATCACAGAATCACAGTATCACAGAATATTAAAGGTTGGAAGGGGCCTCTAGTGATCATCTAGTCCAACCTTCCCGCTCAAGCAGGCACACCTAGAGCATGTGGCACAGGGTGGCATCAAGGCAGGTTTTGAAGACCTCCAAAGAAGGAGACTCCACAACCTCCCTGCGCAGCCTGTTCCAGGGCTCTGTCACCCTCACAGGGAAGAAGTTCTTCCTCATGCTCTTCCTTATGTCAGTATAAGCTTTTGTCCAAAGTCCAAATGCTTCTGTAGCGACACGTAGGTGCTACTAAGCTTACAGCTTAAACAAGCTGCAACATCAGCCCTGGCAAATAGAATCAAAATTGTTTTGCAAGGGATCTGGCAGCTTGGAGTACAGTACCAGCTTTTTAACGAAGCTCAAAATGTTGGACTAGTTGTTAAGTTTTGAATTGCAAAGCTGAGCAACTTGCAGTTGGCTGAGGCTGTCTCCTTGCTGAGGTGCTGAGGAAATAGCTGGGCAGGGCTTCCGAAGCCCTCTGACTCACAACACTCCCTAAAGTCTCCATCATGTGATTTAGCAAGACATAAAGAAACCTGATTTGTATAGGCTTAATTATACCGAGTCATCCTATAGTTGTGGCGCTGCTGTAAAGTCAGAACATTGCTGTGCTGGGAGAACAGGAAAGTTCAAGCAGAGCCTCCAAGTTTGGAGGCTGTAATTACGAGCCTCTCTACACATGTGAACACTTGCATGTAATCCGATCATGGGGTTTTCTGTCACTGATGAGACTGAATGATTCCCTGTTTGCTCTCACTGCTGGCTTAATAAATATTATCAATACCACTATATATCTGGCTTCTGTGTTCAAATTTGCTGGTGGAATAGAAGTGGACTCATGGGGAAGAGGCGATGAGTGTCTCTGTATTCAGCAAGGAGACCTTTATGGTGACACTACTGACATTATTACTTTCTCAGCTCGGGTTTTCTAATTCCTGTCATCTAGAGGCCAGTGCATGCGGGATTCCTAACTTGCCAAGCCGGAAGAGTTGAGCATCAATGGAAACTGGTTATTTTTCCATCAGTAAGGAGGTATTTGTGTGACATTTTTCCTCACTAGTAAGAAACTGGCGTAGACGATGCCTTTCCAGTCACTGCTGCCTTAATGCTGATGTCTCAAGGATTGCACCAGCGTCTGTTAAGTGCTGAAAGTGGAGGTCATGGGAGGATGCAATGTGCCAGTAACGTTGCATCATCGTGTTGTATAAGGAGTGGTGCTGGATAGCAAGTCCTTGTTACACTGCAGTAAAAACAGAATAAAAGGTAGTGTTTTCACTGAAAAGCTTATAATTTAAAGTATAATCAAATTAATGACAGCTGGTTTTCTGTTATTGTAAATGAGAGAAAAGAGTATTTCTGGTCAGGGCTTTCTTTGCAGAAATATGGGGGACGAAATGGGCAGAATTAGTGTGAGAAAGTATATGGATAACAGGATCTGCCCAACACATGTTCAGTGTGATATGGACATAACATTGCAGAACAATGGCCTTTTTGTGAAAACTACTTCACAGTGTTTTTTGTCCTGGGAAAATGAACCCTTCTTGCTTTCTGTTCAGCTTTTGTTTTCATGACTGTAACAGAAAATGGCATTTCACCAAACTCTTAACATTTTCATGCTCAAAGTCTTTATAAAAGAGCAGTTATAAAGAGCGCTTTGAACTTGAGTTGGGAAGCGCTCCCATTTCATTCTAGTATTTGGAGTCTTTCACTTGGTCCTTAAGTGCAGACCTCACCCACTCCCTTTAGTTCCACCCGTAACTTATCTTAAAATTCCATCTTGTATCTTCTCCAGCACCTAATTAATGACCCCGACTCGGTCATGAAAGCGTGAGCATGCCACAATTTCTGCTGAGTTTTCAGACTGCTTTCAGCTTTACCCCTTGTGATTCAAACACTCTCCCTGATGTATAAATTTCCCTGTTGCTGTAAGGCAGAAAGCTCTAGATCTGTTTTAACTTGCCTCCTTCATTTGGCCAAAAGAGGGTTTTCATTATTATGAGGGTGCTTGGCTCTTTGCAAACTCCAGGGGGAGATATTCACTCACCAGGTTTTGTTTTGTTTTCTTTTCTGTTTTTTTCTCTAGGTGCTCATGATTCTTGGTGTGAGGTTGCCATCCAGGGGCTGGGATTGCTGGGCTGCTGGAGGAAAGTCTGCAAGCTCCTGTGAAACCAGCATGTCCTTGTGCATTTCTGTGTGTTTTGGGAAGAGGTAGGGGTGCAAAGCAACAGAAATAGTCTCTGAGGGAACAGGGCACCTGCAAAAATAATATGAAATGGCACCAGCTTAAGATGCCTGAGGACACAGCACCCAAGGTGGTGCTGCTGCCTTCCTGATCCCTGCTTTTATGTTGTGTTGGGCAACAAGGGGAAACTCCTTGGACTTGGGATGCCTGAAATCTTGGCATAGCTGGGCCCTGCTCTGGCCCCGTGCATGGACTGTGTTTGTGGCACGGGTGATGGCTGAGGCACCGAGGCCCTTTTCCACAAAGGGTCTCAGGAGACCACAGGCTCTATATTAATCTCTCTATATTATAGAGATTATATTTATATTAATCTCTAACAGTTAATGTGTAAAACTATCATTTTCTAAGGCTATTCACACCTCATTTCCCTCTGAAGAGCTTTCCCGTGTATTCTTTTTGAGGACCAGCAAAGGTAATGTTTCTGAAAACACCTTTCCCTCAGCCTTTTCCCCGTTCCCTTTGTCCATGTTGTAGCAGTCTGGGGAGAAAGGCTGGAATGGGGCCACGTGAGCAGCTGTGCAGACTGCAGTCACTCTAGTCTCCTTAAGTTATTCTCTTAAATTCCAGTCTATTTCAGAAAAAAAAAAAGTTGTGACCACACAAAAAATATTGTTATGTGATTATGATCTTCAGAGAGCAAATTAAAAGATTTGTAACAATCTTTGCTAGTGAATTTCTAGTGCGAGGAACTTCATGTCAGTTCAGCAGATTGCCTCATATTTCAAAGCATTTCACCATAGATTTTTCATTTTCAGTTAAGCTGTTGCCATTTAAAAAGATGACTTCCGTGTCATTTGCAAAGCACGCATAAGCTGCAGGCAATTCAGCATTTTGACACTGTTAATTAACTGATGGCCTGTCATGAAAGTTGCTTGTAATTAAATGATATGATAATTTTGGCCATGCTGCTTCTCAAACTATTTTTGTATCTTGGCATGATAATTCATGTGGTGACATCATGTCGCTATAGGCACTTCTCCTCCCTCAACGCCAAGTCAAGAATTGTTGCTCGTGTTTCAAAGTAGATGCAAGCAAAGCACATTCCAGACCTTGGTGAAAGAGGAAATATTTTTTTTTTTTTAATTCCCTGTTGCTGACTGCAGCCTGTCATCCTGTCAGGGTCTGTGAAGGTGACGTGAACTATGGGGCAAGGGCAGACTGCATTTCCTGCAAGAAATACTTGCATAGTCAGAGGCTTGCAGGGTCCCTAGGCTACCCTAGCTGCATTTGCCCAAAAGGACTGGAGAAAATGAAGGTCGATGGCTACAGAGCCTGCCTCATGTTGCCTCTGGTACTAATGATCTGAGTGGAATTGTGTCTGGATTTGTTGTGTTACGCTGTCTTCACCTGGAGGCAGGCTGTGAAATGGGAGTGCACGAGCATGGGTTTGCAGAGCCTTTCCAGGATGGGCATGTCCTTACGTAGCCTGGCAGCGCTGCTCCCCATGCAGCCCATTCATCTCTGCAGCCCTTCAGTGACCTCCGCTGTGCTGGGAACACGGCAGTGCTCAATGCTGCTACTGAGACATCACTGTGGATAGGCTGGAGAGCCTTGCTTGGTGTGCAGTGAAATGATCTTTGGGGAATAAGTGAAACAAAAGCACACAAGGATATCCTCTAATTCAATTAAGAATGTGGGCGGAGAAGCAATCTAAATGAACAAGATGCTTTGGATTTTTGTTAATGCCTTGAATACTTACGGGAGTGCTCAAATTTTTGCGTGCATGGATAGGTCAATCACCTTTCAAAAGTGGTTGAAAATGAGCAGCAAGTTCCTGGTTTGCTCAAGGGGAGAGGAGGATTTACTTACAGCCCAACTATGTGAGCCTTCCTTCCCTAAAATACTTTTTTGTTTGTTTGTTTTTTGTTGTTTTGTTGTTGTTTGTTTTGTTGTTTTTTGTACACATAAAAGATGGTGCGTTTGGTGCCTGCTGCCACCTCTGTCGTTGTTCATAGAACAGAAAAGGTAAGTGGGCCCACAGCCCGTGATCCAAAATAGTGCCATGGAAGTAGAGCCTGTCAGATTCTTTCAAGAAAAAAAAAATCCACTTTTCTGGAACTTCTCTTTGCTGTTTATTTAATTACAACAAATCTTGAAGCAGAGTTTGAGAGCTGTACATGTCCATGCATAGCTGCTAGTCATTTAACTACCTGTGCTCATGGATTCCAGTCCCGTCAAACGGTGCCACGAGAAGAAGCTGGCTCTGTGTTAAGGTATTAATACACCTTGGTAAGAGCCCTCTGAACCTTCTCTTTCATTCTTAAAATTCAGATTCTCTCCTCTTTTGTATTTATTATGAGATTAATTTCTAGAATTGCAGAGGTATGTAGCCTAAATGGTTAAACATTTTTGACAAAAGCAAAGTAATGCTGACTGGACCTATCCACTGGTAGGATGGAGTAACTTTTACATTTGACCATTTGAGAAAGGAAAGGCAGGGTTTTCAGCCTATTTAGTGTACATGTGGATAGCTCACAGCAAAACTTCGGTGGTTGTACCACCATATAAAGATGCAGGAAAAATAATGATTTAAAAGATCTTTTGTTTCAGAAATAAAGATTAATCAGAAGGAATGTATTGGAAAAAAGCAGAATAGCAGCCCTCAATTTTACTTTAATATATTTTACTATATGAGAACAAAGGGTATTAAATTGGGCAGTAAATCATTTAGACTTAAGAAAAGAAAACACCTTTAAAATGCCACCGTTAGAGAATGGAACTCCCTGGTTACAAGACATCACAAAGACTAAAACAGGATTTTAAAAGGATTAGATTTTTTTCAGTGTAAAATGTGTTATTAAATCAATTCAGCAATGAACCAGGTTACTTGTATGCTCTAGAGTTTCTCAAAAAATCTGACAGCTTTTTGGTCAGAGATCCAGATCTTATTGGAAGAAAGGAAAACTATTTTATGTCAAAACATGTCATTCCAATATGTAAACTATTTAGTAATACCTACGATTTTTTTTTAGATTAAATGCTTTTATTTTATATTGAATCAATTTGAACTACAGCTTCTGATTTCTTTAAAATTGTTTTGTCCTTAGAATTTTCCTGACATATAAAGTGTTGATGTTTGAGGACGCAGATTTCTGTTCACAAAAAAAATTGTTCAAAAATCCTTCACAAAACAAATCCTCCACAAAAAAAAAAATCCTCCTCTGTGCTCCTGTTTGCTGCTGAATTCCTTGCTCACATCTTGAGTGAATGCATCAAGCACAGAGCATTTTCACTGAAACCCACAGAACTTTGAGTCGACGTGCTGCAGGAGGATGTAACTTCTTTTTGGCTGTAAATTTGAGGCATTGTCAATTTAAAAATCTTTTCTTTATCACTCTGAGGCTTCCTGAAAACCATGAAGTGTTGATGTGTTTGTACCTTGTATGGAAAAGTACTTACAAGTTTTCAGAAAGAACTATCAGCTACTTGAACTTCCTTCCAGAGGCTGAGATGAGAGGCTGATCCCTCCCTCTTCATCAGTATACCACACTTAGAGCAGAATTTTTAGGCCAAACTGCTGTGAGCTATGATTTTTCATCACCAAAATATCCAAACAATTTGAGTGTCTCAGTTTTTCTGTCTTCTACCATCTTCTAGCACAGCTCCAACATTATTTCTGAAGTAGTCATCTTTGAAAGATGAATGGTCTTACTGGTTTTATTTGGCTGAGAAAATTGAATAATAATGTAATTGAGATAAATGAGATAGGACTGCAATAACAGAATCCCTGATTTTACATCCTAACTCTAAATGCACTTTCGGAGTGATATAGAACAGGTTGCTTATGTCTCTATGGAGCACTATCAAGTTTCAGCCATTTGTACTTATAAAGTGCTTTAAACTCTTCAAATGGAAAATATATGTTTTTCAATATTCTAGAAAAATGAAGTTCTGCAGATGGAGTTAATATTTCAAAGTCTATTCATTTTGGAATCTCAAAGGTTTATTGTTTCAATGATCCAGGCACCACGTATCTGAGTGATGATTTCATTTATTCCATATCATATTCTTTCATGTAGTCATCATGATACTTTTCATAGGGACTCAAAGGGGTTTTTACAAACTTGACCAAGTCTAATATAGTGCTCAGACTGGTTATATAAATGTAACTGGTTCTACCATGTCTACAAGGAAGGGGAGATCAAGCAAGTTCACTGTCACTGAGCAAGTTAGCCAAGGATTTGAATAAGAATCTGTTTCTCCTGATTCCACCTCCTGATCCTTTCTGATTCTTTTTATTTATTTATTTTTCTTCCTTTTTTTGTTTCTGATTTTGTTTGTTTGTTTTGTTTTTTTTCTTTTCTCCCTGAGCCCAGCCACATTCATCTGGAGTGTTGTCAGAAGTACCTGAGCCCTTGGGTGTTCACTAAAGGCTTTTCCATCTCCTGGCCAGACCAGGAATGTAAGTGGAATCGTAAGCATGCATTTCTAGGACTTTTAAATACAGATGTATGGCAAAATATACAATTAGAAAGAAATTATCCAAATGGTTATTTCATATTGAAAGGGACGAGTGAATCCTGTAATTGGAATTCTTGCTTAGCAGAGGCTTGAGTATTACCCCAATATTATATCCCAGTCTCAAATACTGAGTCTAAATAAAAATCCTCAGTTGTTCTGAGGATCTGAAACCATCTCTCACTGTCACATGGATTTGTGTCCTCACCATCTGCCTTCTCCCTTGTGCTGGCCGCAGCTGCCCCGTTCCCTGTGGCTCTGCAGGGTCCCTGCCTGCGGCAGGGCAGGGTGGGAGGCACGTGGAGCTGGTGCAAGGACGAGCAAACAGTCACTGCTGCCACCACGTAACCACGGGCTGCCACTTGCCTCAGCTTGCTTGTTCTCTCTGACCCCACACTGCCACCAAACCCCTAAGTGAATTTCCCTTGAGATCTACCACTTTTTTTCAAATGCAAGTGAAATTAGCCAAAATTTTCTAAAGATAGGAGGAGAGAGGGGATGAGAAAGACAAACAATTTAATTGAATAAGTGTTGTTTCCTTAGGGGGCTAGGGCTTATCAACTAAAATGGGTGCCAGAGGGCAAAAGAAGGAAAAATCGAAGATATAATTGAACTCCAAAGCCACTTGCTCAAGCACACGTGGAAGCTGAACACAGATGCAGAGATCTTTTACAGCCCTTGGGCCAGTGTCTGGAACATAAAGAAAAAAGTGATGGATACATAAAGGTGGAGCCAGCACAGATAGTAAACCAGTTATGGAAAATGTAACCCTGTAGGAAAGGATTAAAATGACATCTCTTTTTTTTTTTTACTTCTAAGAATAAGTGGCATGTATAAAATTAAACTGGACAAGATAATAACTATTTGTCACGGAATGACCCTATTTGTCACAAATTGACCAATGTGTTGGGATGGTGACCAGCAGGTCTTTCTATTTAGTACAAATTCAGTCACATCTACTGTAGAATACTTCAGAGATTAATTAAGTGTCCATTTATTAGTGTCTTTACTTTCTGCCTCACTAAATGCTGAGTTAACCTTTGCACAATGTTTTGAGGATATTTAGGAAAACATTTTTATTGATTCTAATTACTGTGATGCAGGTAGTACTTGAGTGTAGTACTGAATAGATGAAGTCCACACGAAATTCAGAAAAAAAACAAATTCAAGGTGGATCATGTCATAATTATATGCTAAGAGGAGTCGTTCAGCCACTAGAGGGCAAAATCATTACATAGCAATCGACACTGGAGGACATCGGTATCTTTGGCAGGGTGTAATGAAAGGGTTGTTTTTTACTGCATAAGCTGATTAAAGGGTCATTAACTGCTCCTCTAGCAGTTACATGTAATGGATATTTACAGTATTGTTTCTCTTGGAGGGTGATATCTAAGCAGTTACTAGCAACTGTGTTGCAACAAAAGTCAACATTTTATTTTGTGGATTTGTGAACAAAAGCTGCAGTCACCCAAGAGCTTTGGACCAGGGGTCCAAGCTTTGAACCACAGCACAGGCCTTTCCCACTCGAGCTGAGGGTGCCGGGAGAAGGCTGAGTACATGGATCGGGTGCTAACCTGGAATGACAGGGACATTTTGCTGGGAAGTTTCATGGTTGGTTGATGATACCTGGTAAGTGCAAAGACTCCCTGATGTTTTGATCAGTTCCAGATTTGGTGAAGATTAAGAATTTGTGTGAGCTACTGTTTGTGTCTCCAACTTTCTGACATCATTTTGACTCTTTCTCCTTCTGTACATGTCCTCTCCCATGCTTAGGTCAGTGTATTATATGGTATCTATTTTCTGCTCCCACCCAAACTCCCACTTCACTGGTGGGGCAGGGATGGGTCAGGTTTGGTCAGGCTCGGAGAGGCTGCTTGGCATGGGAAGGATCAGCATCCTGTCTGTGACAGCAGCCACCAGGAGATGCCAGAGGAAGAGTTTAATAACAGGATAATCATATAGTGGCACTTGCCAGGAATCATTTCCTAGCTTCTGGAAAACACATCTCAAGGACTTACGTGAAGTGTATTATCTTGGTGTTTAACACACCTCAAAGAAATTGCCTTCTGCAAACAAGTCCACCCCTCCTTTCGACCCATGTGAACTTTAGCATGCACACGGCTGTTCCCATGGGCTCAGGGACGTGGGATCTGCATCAGGTGATGGCAAAAGGGATGCCACGTTGTCACCCAAGGAAATCTAATTAGATTAGATTTGTAAGCACAATTGTAACCACATTCTTAGATCTCAGGGGTAACTGATTGACAAGACTTAACACCTGCTTGTGTTAAAATCTAATTAAAAAAAAAATATAGTTTGAATGTTGATATTCCCAGTGCTGGGAAAACTAACCTGTTACTCCCAAAGGTGTCTCAGTGATTACTAACTACCTTCAATGTTAAAAAAAAAAACTCACTAAGAAGCCAAACTTATCTGGCATTAGTTTAGTCACTGAATTTTGTAAGAACTTAAAATCTGTGCTCGAGTCACCACTTCACCTTCTTTTTGACAAATGAACATTTGTGATTTTAAAGTTGAAGTAATTCTCGCTAGCTTTCTCTGAGCCATCTTCTTTTTTTCAGTGTCTATTATGGAATTAAGGAACTGGGATACCAGATTTCAGGAGCAATTGGACTAATGCCAGGTAAAAAAATAAGACATCTTTCTAGGCTCTATTTATAAATCCCAGAATTGCATTAGTTTACTGGCCACAACACCACACCACCTGCTCGTTTTCTTCTGATTGTGTGTGATGACTCTCAACATTTTTTAGCATTAATTTGTTACAGGAAGAGTTTTCCCATCCTATAATCATGGTCTTGATTCCAAGGTGCATATTTTTCCACTTGGCTGTACAGAAATGAACATTGCTTGTTATGAAGCTTCCTAAGAGACTTTACATCATGGCTTGTCTTGTTATTTCCCTATCTCTAATGTTTGCATCACTTACAAACTTTGCAAATGATGATCTTGTATTTTCTTTAAAGCCTCTAATATCAATACAATACAGTGTAGAACTAATCACTATAGGACCAAGAATCACAATTCTCGGTGATGGCTCCATATTTCCCTGTTTTGTAATGGTTACCCAGAATCTGAACGGCTTAATATGTCCTGTGATGCTTTTGTGTAATTTTGTTTTAATTAAAATGTTACAAGCTACTAAAATATCTTACAATTCTGCTTACTTTGGTCAACTAAACTTGTAATGTCATAAATAATCAAGTTATTTTGGCAGGATCTATTTTCCTATATTCATTTGCATTTATTTTGTTCCCAACCCTTAATTCATTTTTAATCAAGTAACGTAGCTAACACTTCATTATACTACCCAGAATTCCTGTCAGACTGGCAAGTCCTCATTACCCTGGTCACCTTGTTAAAGGTCACCCTTAAAAAATGTTGGTACAATATTTCGTCCAGGCTTCTGGAAGTATTGCAGCGCTCCAAGATTTATTGAAAATCGACATTAATGGTGTGGAGATCTTTTGTGCCAGGGCTTTTAAAATTTTTGGATGCGAGTTATCTAGACCTGCTGATGTCCATCTTTATTGGCCTGTGTTTAAGGGTGCCTGTGGTAATGGAATGCATTTCATCCTCCTCCTATGGTATTTGTATACCATCTGGCTCTTCCTCAAATGCTTAGAAAATACCTATTCAGCGCTCCTGCCTTTCCTCCCTTATTGTTAACAGTTCTGCTATTTTCATCTAGCTAGGGACCTAAGTCTTAGGAATTCCTAAGATTCTTCTTATTTCCCCTAAAGTTTCCCCGAGTTCCTGCATGTAGCTAAGAAATCCTCATCTGTCTTTAACTCTGCTCTTTGTGGAAATACTTGTGCATCATTTTTAATCCTGTGTCAACCCATAAGCCATAGCACTGAGTTTCCATGAATTGTTATTAGTCCTTAGAGCTTTATCCAGTTGTTTCATGTAGTCATGCATAAAGATGTGCATATTTATTTTACTATTGACCTTGAAACTTCCTTCCCCCTTCACCACTGGCATCTCATGGCTTCTCCTCACTTTTCTATCTGCCCATCCATGGGCTTTAAGTCCAGGTGTTTGGAATCGGAGCTGCCCACAGCACTAATTTGAGAGGTCTCCCTGGGCTCCTGCTTCTGCAGGTACGTCGTGGTCATTGGGTAATGAGGCACCCAAGAGATGTGCAGACACCCAGAGGGGAGAGACCATGAGGCCGTGTTCCAGCAACCCAACTCGCAGGCATGTTCTCCATGGCTCCTAACTGTGTTTTCCATACTTTCAATGAGATGATCTTCTTGCAAAACAACCAGTTATGATATCCTTCAGGTAAAAGCTCTCAGTGTTTAGAGGGAAAACATCTAGTAAATATCTATGTGTGGATGGACTGAAGTAGGGCAAAGTCATGGTAGTGACATGACTGTGAGTCATAAGCAGATGTGTCTTCCTCGCTTTTGGCTAGAGGCTACAAAGTACAGCATTGCTTAGACTTTATCTTTTTGTTTGTCAAGTGTGTGGTGTGTTTAGCGGTCTGATCTGTTCTGTGAGGAGTGTGTTGAGGATATTAGTTGTGTTTTGGGCTGAATCCCAGCTCCTCATCTGTGCTTTGTAAACATGGCACCTCTAATTACTGAAGAGACAAGCTGGGGTTAGCTGGGAGCGCTTTATGGGAGAAAACAAATGCCATTTCCCTCAACCCACTATTAGCAGATATGATTGATTGGCATTTTTTACCCCTCTCAGCTCTTGGATTGGATTTTTACCCCTCTCACCTGTGGATTGGTGACATGGTTGGGGACTAACTTATATTTTTTGCTCGGAAAGCACATAGTTCTCCCAGAATTGATGAATAAACATTGTCTCATTTAAGAGGCTTGGGCTGGTACCCTTGGATCACAGAGGCCTAAAGTTTATCCCCATGACTCATTACACCTTATAAAAGGCTCTATGCAAGAAGTTAATGGTGACGCTGAAGCATCTAAAACACGATAGCCCGGAGGGAGGCACAAAGACCAGAGAGGTGATGAGATCCACACATCACCGGCAGCAAAATGGCACCTTGCCACAGCTGGCGGGAGGCCACGCACTCCCTAAAGGTGAGGGGACGCTCTGCTCCTGCCCCGCTCTCCCCGAGGTGCGGGCCGAGCCGTTACTGCGGCCACAGCCGTTAAAGGCGCGTTCCTGAGGCGAGGGGGCGGGGCGGCGCGGTACCGGCAGCAGGGGGCGGGGCGCTGCGAGCCGTTGGTGGCGGGGGGGAGGGGGAGGAGGAGTCACGCGTGACGCGGCGTTGCGAGGCATTGGGCCGTTACCGAGCCGTTAGCGCGGGCAGCGAGCGCGGCGCCCGGCCAGCCCCGTGCGCGACGAGGGCCGCCCGCCGGGCAACTGCGGCCCTCCGCCCGGCAGAGGGCGGCTGCGCGCGCCGGGGCGGGCTGCGGGAGCCCGGCCCTCCACGGGGAACTCCGTCCCTCCCCGCGGGACACGAAGCATCGCGGCAGATCTCTTTCTTTCTCACACACACACACGCGCGGCGGGGTAGGGGTAAGAGGAGAGGGGGAAAAATGACATTTTTCCCCACACAAGTTGCTGGTCGCCCACGGCCGGGCGGAGAAAGGTAGCTCGTGTGCGCTCCAGGGCCTTCCTCCTCCTAAATAAATACCCGGTGAGGCTCCAGTGCATAGTAATGGTGTTGCATATTCCTGCTCGATGCCCGTGGCACTTCTGAACCTATTTCTGTGAGAAATGAGTATTTTTTTCTTTCTCTAATTGGAATCCTGCTTTGCTGAATAGTTGAGGAGTCCCTGCGCAGATGGCTCCGTGTCTGAGTATCCGCGTGTCCCGCGGGGACGGCGGCGCGTTTCTCGGCGCACGCAGAGGTGGAGCGCGGTGCCTCCGGAGGGGCTCCCTGCCTGCGATGTGAAGGTATCAAACACGAAACGTGAAATGAAACCTCGGTGGCTCGCGGGCGCGCTCCTCGCTGTAGCTGCAGCTGGCCCCGGGGCGCGCGCGCGAGGCTCCGGGTAACGACGGTTTCCTGCCTCGGCGCGGGCAGCGGGGGCGCCTGGCCGGGCCCCGCTCCGCCCGGGCGGCTGCGGCTCTCCCGCTGCCGCGATCCCGCGCAGGGCCGGGCTCCTTCCGCGGGGCGGCGCC